>JAEIIL010003981.1:0-10869 GCA_018905715.1 Drosophila lini | reverse complement strand
CGACTGATTTTAATTTTTAAAATTTAATTTTTACTTATTTAAATATTAATTTATTGATAGTTGAACTTAAGTCAATAAATAGATAAATCTTTTTAGAACTTATTATTTACAAAATTGTAACAATAGGGGCATTTTCCCGCAGTGCCCTCTTGCCGAGTGCTGTGCGTGTGGATGCCGATGCCAATGCTGATGATGATGCCATCAGTGACAACATGGAGACGCAGCCGGTTTGGCTTTAACCTCGGGCTGGCCTGCGGCTGAAAATGTGCACAATAAATGCATGTGTGTGGGAATGACCTTAATGATTGGACAAAAGTTGCCAGGGGAAAAACGTAGACGAAAGACATGCATTCCCTTTCTTCCACTCAAACACTTAATTCCTTCTAGAGGGGGTTACAAATTCCAGGAAACTCACTATAAGGGGTTAAATTTTTAAACAGTCCTGGGGTTATATATTGTATGGGTAATCGCTGGGAACTTGAGAAAGTGGGTTAGTTAAATGTATTATCCTAAAGAAACTTTTATAAAATTCAAAAACGATTTTCTGGATTAAATAACTCTCCAGAATTTCCTACATTTCCTAGGCAACTCTCACTAAAAACTCATTCTTGATATCCTTCCATTGCAGACGCGCCATCCTGGCCAATGCGGATGTCTCTGGCAGCGGTCCCTGGCAACGCAGCTTCGCCAATGACTTCTGGGGCACTCCGTTGACGGATAACGGCTCCCATGGCTCCTGGCGTCCACTCTGCGTGCTCAGCTTCCGGCTCAACTATCTGCTCGGAGGCGGCTTTGCTCCGTGGGGCTTCCATCTGGTCAACAACCTGCTCCATTGCGTGGCCACTGCCCTGGTGGTGCGCGTTGCTCGCACTCTGCTTGCCTCTGTGTGGGCAGTCCTGGCCGCCGGGGCCATTTTTGCCGCCCATCCCATACACACGGAAGCGGTGGCTGGTGTGGTGGGGCGGGCGGATGTCGCCGCCTGCGTCTGCTACCTGCTCACGTACCTCAGTTATCTCCGGCACATGCGTTGGCGGGAGTCCGGTGATCCTCGCCAGTGGTTGGCCTTGGGAACAACCTTAATCCTGGCCCTGGCCGGGTTGCTTTGCAAGGAGACAGCTGTCACGGCTTTGCTCGTCTGCGCCTTGTTCGATGTGATGAGAGGGCTGAGTGGACAGGTGGATAAGGTGAGTTTCAACTGTACTTAACCAGATTTGTACAGAATTTTCTTTAATGTTTCTTAAAATTAATTATAATATTTCTTTATATTTTTGAATATCCTTTCAGCAACGCATTCGTTCCGTTTGCATAGTCCTTGGCGCTCTCTGCTGTGGCATCTACTGCCGCCTGGTCATCGTTCCGGGACCACAGACGGCCTTCTCCAGCGCCGACAATCCTATTGCCCGCACTCCCTCCGCGTGGACACGCCTGCTAACCTTCCTCTACCTGCCCGTCTTCAACCTGAGACTGCTACTGCAGCCGCAGGTGTTGAGCTTCGACTGGGGCATGGATGCCCTGCCCAGGGTCACCACGCTGTGGGATAGGAGGAACGCCCAGTCTGCCTGCTTCTACTCGGTGCTGGTGGGTGTGGCGTGGCGCAGCTGTCGGCAATTGCTGCTCGGCGGTCACAAGGTGGCCAGCGGCGTTTCTAGCGGTGCCTCCTCCTCCTCCTCCTCCTTTCCCCAATATCACATCCAGAAGGTGGCATTATCCGGTCGCAAGTCTCGCTCCAAGCGCAAGCGACTGGCCAACAGTAGCAGCAAGTACCAAGCCTTTGAGGCAGCCTATCATCACCAGGAGTCGCTACCCTGCCGCGACTGCAACAACAACAACCAGAGCAGCAGCAGCAGCAATGGCTATGTCTACGAGGGCACCTCGTCACAGTCTGCCCACGCCGGCCAGAGCCAGCCCCATCACCTCGTGTCTTCCGCCTTCCGCGGCTCCCGCAGCAGCAGCAGCTGCAGCAACAGCACCAACAGCAGCAGCTCCAGCGCCAGTTCCAGCTCTAGCTCTAGCTCTAGCTCCAGCTCCTCTTCATCCTCCTCCTCCTCTTCCAGCTCCAACTTTCACTGCTCCTCGGACTATGCGCTGGATGGCATGTCGCCGGGCAATAGGCACGCCTGCGTCCTGCTCATGTCCTGCAGCTTCCTAGCCCTGCCCTTCCTGCCCGCCTGCAATCTGCTCTTCTACGTGGGCTTTGTGGTGGCCGAGCGTCTGCTGTACCTGCCCAGCGTGGGCTTTTGTCTCCTGGTGGGCTATGGGGTCTCCAAGCTGATGGCCTGCTCCCAGCGCACACGCTGTACCCTGCTCCTAAGCCTCAGTGTCCTGCTGGCTGCAATGAGCCTGAGGACAGTGCGACGGAATGCCGACTGGCGGGATGAGGAGAGTCTGTACAGGAGTGCAATTGCCATCAATCCGCCAAAGGGTAAGTGGAGGGAGATCTTCTTTTTTTTTTCCGGCGGCTAATTTGATTTTACTCTTCAGCGCTGGGCAATCTGGGCAGTGTGCTGAGCTCGCAGGGACGGTACGAGGAGGCCAAGCAGGTCCTGCAGGAGGCCATTCGCTACAGGCCCAACATGGCGGATGTGCACTTTAACCTGTGAGTAGTCAATAACCAGGATAACTATGATGGCTCTGGACCATTAGCGACCATTAAGGGGGGGCAGGCCACTTTTTCGAGGTTTTTCCTTTAGTTTCCTTTGGACTACCTATATTTTTCATAAATTTAAAGGGTTCTTTGACTTGTTTTTCGCGCTTTTTAGTTGGAAAAGTTTAAAACGGAACTGGCCTCATTACTGCAGGCTGCCTACTCCGCATATGTGACAGGCAAAAGCGATGCGATAAATGGCAGCCATTTTCATTATCTCTCCATGCGTTCTCCACTCTCCATCCATAAGGACTATTTCACCCTCACCCTCAACAGGACTCCGCTTGGGTGCGCATTTAGCGCGGCCATTTTATGCAGCGAAGCATTCCAGTTATGAGAGACTACATCCTGCGTCCCTTTGTCCCTTCGTCCTGGCAATACACAATGCCGAACAAGCTGTCAAATGAAGCCCATTTCCCTTTTTGCTCCCTTAGTTTATCCCTCTACTTCTCCTTGCATTTCCCTAGAGACACGCACCAATCCTTCTCCTACTCCAAGTCGCCAACAGAAAACTGCATCCTTCGCCGCGTACTTTCCCATTTGTATCCTGCTCAGGGCATTTGCGTGCCGCTGCAGAACTATGCGCATTTTGTGATGCATACACAGAGAGAAAATTAGGCAGAAAAGAAGGGAATTTTTAAGAATTTTTAAAGGATAAACAAGTACATTTTAGTCTTTCTCTTTTGAAGAATCTTGAAGCTCAAGGAGAAAGTTAATTATTTTATTTAATTGCTTATAAAAATAGTAAATAAAAAGGAGATCCCTATCAAAAATCATATTTCTAAGGACTTTTTGAAACTCCTGTGGTTTTTGGTTTTAATATCTTATCTCCAGTTAGAAGTGAAAACCCAAAATTTTCAGGTTCTGATAATTATTTAGAGTGCCAAGCATCCCTTTATCTATTCACATCTTGTTAAGATCTTTAGGTTTAACTCCAGAGAAATCTGTGTATATTTTTCATGATGTACCATCCAGGATGCTCGACAAAAGTCCTTAGCTTTCACACTCTCTCTCTCTCTCTCTCGTTCCGTCTGTCAACGTCTGACAAAGTCTGTAAGCGTGCTGTGTTCTTCGCTTTCAGTTCGGTTCTGTTCTGTCCTGTTCCGCAATGTCCTGTGCCGAGCTGAGCTGTGCTGGGTCTGTGTTTTGTCTGCTGTCTGTTGTCTGTTCGCATTGCATTTTTGCTCATTGCGCATATTTCACAGCAGCGACGCGACGCGATGCGATGCGACAGAAGAAAGAAAAGCCAGCATCAGGAAAAAGCGGAAATACAAAGCTGAACAAAAAAAAAAAAAAATGAAAAGCAAAAAGAAAAGTGAGCGCGGCAAAGTTGTGTGCTTTGAATATTCAGTGCGTCATTTCGGGTTTCCTTTTTACCGCCTGTCTGTCAACGTCAGACAGCAGCGGGCTTGTCGCAGGCCAGATTATTGCTTGTACTCAGCCAGGATCCCAGTGTCCTTATGTCTAACTCCTGCAACTCCTCGCCATGCCGCGGCTAATGCCGGAATCCCCGAGTCAATGGTTCAGAACCAGGTCACACTGCTAAGGCTGCCATTATGTGTGTGCTGTGTGTGTCCTGTGGAAACAGGCTAGGCGCTAATCGAAAATCAATGCAACAGCAACGGCAGCAGCTTCTATCCAGAACGTATCCTGCGGATACACATCTTGTACATACATTATTTACTGCGATCAAATCATCAATGGCAATGCTCGCGGCGCCTGTCGCTTGCTTGACTGATTGCCATCTCCTTGAATTTCGAGTCCTGAATCCAGAATTCTGTTACACACACACCCACACACACGTTGTGAGGACCAGCAGGAGCCAAACACCGAAACCAGAAAAATCACTGAGCTGTATAATTTGATTTTTTACTTTACTTTCAAGCTTTTATTGTTGGTGTTTTGCCACAGTTGCTGCTCTTGTTGCATTCGTAATGGGAAATGGGAAACAGGACCCTTTGCTGTTTGCATTTCCCTCCTCAATTTTTTTTTTTTGCTTGAGAAAATGTTGTGGGAAAAGTGCCAGCAGCCAAGAGCAAACTAATTACATAAATCCAAGTACACTTTCGCTGAAGGTCGGTTGCCTTTGAAATTCTAGAAATGCTAGTTTCTTGGAAATGTAATTTCTTTCTGTGTAAGTAGCAACCCTTCAATCCTTCAGAGGCGGCCACTCGACTTGTTAGGCGCTCCACGACACCCACAAGAGGCCCAGTCCGACCGAGTCTCTCCGATTTGGACGCTCTAATTAGATCTTGAGAGGCGGACACAAGTTCAGTCTATTAATGTCAACACTTTCACTCTTGCTCGCTCGCTTCAGGGGCATCCTGCACCAGAATCAACAGGACTATCCCTCGGCGGTGGAGTGCTTTCAGCGTGCCATCAAATTCCGACCGAATCTGGCGGGTGAGTTTGCCACTTTGCAGTTGCCAGTTGCAGTTTTTTAAAGGTCTTACATGTTTTTCTACCCAACACAGTGGCCTACCTCAATCTGGGCATATCATTTATAGCGCTGGGCAAGCGCCAGCAGGCCATCGAGATCCTTCAGGCGGGCTCTAATCTGGATGGAGCATCGGTTCGAGATCGTGGAGCCCATGACCAGGCCAGAAGCTCGTCGTACTTGCAACTGGGAGCACTCTACGTGGAGCAGGGCAAGCTACAAAGAGCTCTGGCTATCTATAGGGAAGCCCTCTCCTCGCTGCCGGGATTGCCGCAACAAAGGGAGGTCCTGTATCAGCGAATTGGTGATGTCCTGGGTCGACTGCAGCAGTGGGATGAGGCAGAGCGACACCATCGAGCTGCTTTGGAATTGCAGCCCAACCAGGTGGCAGCGCATCTCTCCTATGGCATCACTTTGGCCAGAAATGTAAGTTTTATTTGGTTGTTAATGTTTTTAAGGATTTACACCTGACTTTTTAACTATTTTTCTGCAGAGCAGCCGCGCCTCAGAGGCAGAAATGTGGTTCAAAAGAGCCCTACAACTGGCACCCGACCAGGCCAGCGTCTATCATCATTATGGTGAGTCCCTGCAAGGATTTAATTAATATTGGTACTTATAGATTCTCTTTATTTTTAGCTGAATTCCTATCCCTGCAGTCGAGGCATCATGAGTCCGCTATCTATCATCGCCGAGCCGCTGAATTGGCGCCCAAGGACTATGCTCTGGTGGTGGCAGCTGCCACGGCAATGCGTCTGCTGGACAGAAAAGTGGAGGCCGAGATGTGGTACCGAAAGGTGAGTCTACTTATGAGAGAAGCTTCTCCTAATAAACCTTATTAAAAACTAAATTTGATATCTTCTCTTTAGGCTGTGGCCCTGCGACCGGACGATGCCCATGCCCATACCAATCTGGGGGCCATACTGCATCTTCTCGGAAGGACGAATCATGCGGCTGCCAGCTACAAGGCGGCGCTGCGTCTACAGCCCGGAGATGCCATAACGCTGGGCAACCTGGCCAAGCTGGGTGTTACGAATGTCTAGCAAGGCGCTAACGTTTAAAGTTAAGAAAATATTTTTATATAAGAAAAAAAAAGGGTGAGGGGGAAAAACGTAAAGAAAGGGCAGCGTTAGATAACTCTACAGAATTTATACAAAGGACTTCGATACATATGTATATCATTTAGCAGCTGGCAGCCGTGTAAATATCCAAGCAGCGACCAAAAGAGAATGTCACAAAATATAGATAGCGATGGGGGCTACAGATAAAGATACAGATGCAGATACAGATACAAATACCGAGATACTGAGTTACATATAGGGATACCGAATCAGAGAAGCGACAGAGAGAACAATAATTAAAATATCTAACTGTTAAGGGAATGAACGTTGCTGTACAGCTATGGGAACGATGATTGGGTAACTACTCGTAATGTGCTTAAAATATCCATGTAAATGATTGTAAATATGAGAAAACATATTATTGACTATATATATACGATATATATATATTATATATTGAATTGGCTTCTCCAGATTGTTTTCTGTCCGTTGTGTAATGTACATTTTAGTTAAGCAAATAAAGAAAGGCTACCAATAATGGAATGTGTATGGATTGTATAGAGATATGGCAGGTGGAGAATATATAAATAAAAAAAAAACAAAAAATGAATTGAATTAAAACAGAGTTTTTCTTGGGCAATTTTCCACTCGCTCTGTGGCACATTCCTGCCATAATTATGACCGCTTATGGCCACTGCAATCTTGTGGAGCTCTCCAGCGAAGTGAAATATTTTCAGTGCTCAACGGCTTAGATCCTTCCCAGGACTGGCCTTCTTCAGCTGAGCCCAAGCACAAACACAATCAATGTCACAATTTTCGACGACGACGACGACGACCCAAGTCGAAGACGGAGACGCCACTTAAGCCGTGGCCAACCACAACAGGAAGTAAGGCGCTGGGCTGGTGTCTTCTGGCAATCGCAGGATTATGAATTACAATATACCCGAGTGGCTCAGCTCCTTGCTCCTTGTCCTTCCCCATCTTCATACCCATCTCCTTGCTGCAGTCATAATATTGCCACAGCTAATGCCACGTCTAAATGGCCGGCTTGGCAAGCAGTCCCCGGATTCCTTTGCCAATGCTGGCTAGCGATAAAGGTGATGACTTTTGACATCCACCCCGAGTAGAGAGGAGGAGGAGCAAGTGCACTCCAGAGCACCGCCAATTGGTTTGGCAAGTCGAGTGGCATCTTGTTTGTTGCTCTCGGCAGGCCCAGAACGTGCCCAAGAGCACCACGGCGAATAAATGAATGTATCAGACAGTCACTCTGTCCGTCAACCCGTCAGTTTGTCAGAGCGTCACTCCGTCAGTCCGTCAGTCCTGTGAGGACATGGAGGCCTCCTCCAAAACGGTGTCATGTTGCCGGAGCCACTTTGTTGCACTGCCAGAGAAAGCCGGAGGAGGAGGAGGATGAGGAGACGCCACTAAATGCGCTCTGCCTCCGACAGGGAGAAGAGCTGCTCACTAATTGCAGACGCCTCTGCCTCAGATTGCTTTTGGTCCTCGCTCCTGCTTCTGTTCCCCCTACTCCTTCCTGCTCCTCTCTTTGGCAGCCTTCCTTGCTCACAAAGTGACTCGTTAGCTTTGTGGGCTGTCGGGAGTGGCGTTCAGTGCGCTAATTACTGACAGCCTCGACGGCGGCGAGTGCTCTCGGATTTATGACAAGACATCGTCAGCGTCGATGGCACCACCATTGGCCACTGCTCTGGCCAAAAGAAGACTAAGCCAGATCCCAGGCATTGCTAGCATTGGGTTACGTCTGAGTGTAGAACACCATTCAAGCGAAAGAAGAATGATCAACGAGGAGTTACCCAGCAAAAGGAACTTTCTATTTACTAATTTAATATAATTCTTATCTTAATTATTAGTTTTCCTATTTAAATATTTTCATTAAATGATTTATTACAATTTCTTTTGATATAACTTTCCAACTCTTGATAGACTCACTAGGTGACTTTTTCCTTTGCTGGACAATGCCCTGGTCCTACAGGATAAAAAAGCTTGTTCATGAAGGAGACTGGCCAAAGGGTGAGGGGACCGAGACCAGCACCCCACCTGCCAAGTGCAGCGCCAGACGCAGCTAATTCGAGCTAATTAAAGCCCGAGGCTGTGTGTGAAGACGACAGCAGACGAAAAAAAAAAAACGAAGCTTACACAATGTTTGATGTGTGTAAAGCAAGGCACACATACACACACACACACACTCTCACGCACACCAACAAAAGCAAAATCGCTTTGGTAGTTTTATGTTTTAATTGTGGCTTACGTTTGATTTGGCCGAAAGGCGAATGCGGCCATGACAGGCACAGGGCAGCAAAAAACAAAGGCAAACAAACATGCTGGTGTGCACACATCACACACACACAGGAGGCCACTTTTATTTACAAGTGGGTGATGGCAGATCCGAAATCATTTGTTATTTGCACATTTGCCAAAAAGTAGGAAAAACTTTGCTCCGGCTTCTAAATCGTTTTTGATGAGGGTCGTCATGGCCTGAGCAGGAATGGGGGGGGGGGTCAGCACAAACCAGCAACTGCTCCCGCCTGACCACTTTGGACAACTCCAAAAAGTTCAACATTTGTGGGAAGCAGCAGCGGACGATGCTGGTGCCGCCGCCCAAGGCCAAGCCAGGCCAGGAGAGTCCATCCGCCATGTGTGTGTGTGTGTGTGTGGTGGTCGGGATTGATAGAGTTGAGAGATATATTAGCCCACTACAGTGAACACTCTGTAATATAATTATACATATTTTGGGAATAAGAAGGGAAAACCTTAAGCAAAATTTCATTTTTGAGAATTTTTATAGGGTTTAATACTTGCAAATAAATAAGTAACATTTTTAATAGTTTTGCTTTCTATTAACCTAAACTACAAATTTAAATATTTTATTAAAAAATCCCTTTTAATTATAGTTTCTTTATATCCAGGTTTACTGTTATACTTGAAAACCTTAGGCTTTTCTGTGAGTGAGACTCCTGAAACTGATTTAAGTAGGTTTATTATCCTCAAACATATTTTCCACAACAACAATTAAAGTCAAATTAAAATCAGTTTCAGGAGTTGCAGAAATCTTTTGAATTAGCAAATAATTCAGGGTTTAAATTAGCTAAAGTCTTAGAATTTCAAACAAACAATGAAAAGATTCGTACAAGTTTTATCCAAAGAAGAGACTAAATAAATCTTATTGTTTATTAACTTTGTACTAATTTCTTGTAGAGCCTTTTGATGGCTTGTAATTATTCAACTTTTCCAGTTTTTTTAGCATTAATTCCACCATTATCTGTGCAGGCTTTCAAATTTCGAGACAATTGCTGCGAGTTTTTCAGCTGCTAGTGCTTGCCTGCATTTTTTCCATAAAAAGGAAATGGGCTAATTAGCGAAAGTAGGCAACACTTTTTTTTTTTGCTCCAAGGACCGACCGCCTTGCACTTGACATGCAACAAAACGTGACAACGTCAACACTCTGGCGCTCGCATAATAATCATATTGCAATATAATGGCGTGAAACAGCAGCAGCAACATCTGAGACACAGCAACAACAGCAAGAGCAGCATCAGCATCAGTAAAAGCAGCAACAAAAGGACGCCACTAGCAAGGACTGAAAAATGTCGCCGACAGTTGACAGTTGAAGCTGGCGATGTCAGCGATGTTGTGCACAATTTTTTACTCTTTGCCGCGCTTTTTGTAATTGCACAAAAATAAACTCGCCTCCGCCGTCGCGGTGGCAGGAGCCAAAAATTCGGAATTCTGAATCTGTTGCATAATTTCGGGCGCTCTTTTTGCCAGGCTGCTACTGGCGCGTGTTCAAGTGTTGACATCGCCAGCAGAAAGCACCAGAAAAGCATAAAAGCAAAAGCATGGCCCAGAGAAAAAGAGAAAGACACAGAGAAAAGAGAGCTACGACAATTGCAATTGCAGCAGCAATTTATGGCAAAGATGCAACAACAGCAGCAGCAGCAGCAGGACACCAGCATGAGGGTCGTCGTCTGTCACTGCTCCAGGACCGCTTCAGGAATTATAATATGCAAATTTGCATGTGTGCTTGTGTGCAGTAGGTTTTGTAATTTCCACAATTACCATAGCCAGCCAGTTCCCTGTCTTAATTAAAGAACCCCAAGAACTTGTGTTGCATTGTGCAAATTATTTTTCCATGCCTGCCAGCTGTATGGGCAAACAATTAAAAATCAAAATGCCAAATTACACTTGTACATTCACCAAATTACACAGCACTCACACACATAGACACACACACTTGGTTGGAGGAAATACAAGGAGCAGAAATATAGAGACATCAGTAAACTAAGCTGACAGTAAAAAGTCCGTCCAAGCGTGTAATTAGAAATTATATCCAATTGCCCTGCGGCCACTCGAGCATCGGGCCAAACGAATGGACAAACGGACGCAGGGACAGGCAGGAAGGCCATCCTGCTTTGGTCCTGGCCCAGCCTCCCAAGCCCACCCCGCTACATGCTCCCATCGAAATCCTCTCGCCTGCGCTCACGATTTTTGGTTTTTCGAGACAGCCACAATGCCTGTGCGCCTGTGGATGCCTCCGGATTCTGCCAAGAGTGATGGCAACGTGAGTGGGAAAAAATATTAGTAAAATCTATAGGTTACTTGCTTGTAGTATTAAATAAAGTAATGTAATGTTAAGTGTAAATGATATGTAATTTTGAAAATAATAATAAAAAATTTTTAAAAATATTAATGGGATTTTAAGATTTATTTTAAAT
>JAEIIL010003973.1:0-14495 GCA_018905715.1 Drosophila lini | reverse complement strand
CAATATAAAATTCCTTTTTCTTTCTCTAAAATGTAATCCTAATTAATACAAATTATTCGTGACTTTTTGTATACTTTTTTTCCCTTTACATATACTTATAATGCACCATATCCTTTTCCGGAACCCCAGACAGAGTCAAGAACATTTATGGTATTCCATTTTAAAATCGGAGACATAGACCGGCTTCTGACCTTCGTCGCACACGCAATTTTAGGGGTGATTAGAGCTCAGATGTTGGGCACATGGCACCCCTTACCCCGAATCCCGATTCCCGATTCCCTATCCCAATCCCAATCCCATTGCCATTCCCACACCCATTTCCATTCCTATGCCGGGGCCAGAGTTGAGTGCTAAATTGATAAATTGCCTTGATTGGAAAGGAAGTTGTGAGTTGTGCTTGGGGTTGCATTGTTTTTCCCTTCGTTTTTCCGTTTCTTTTTACGGTGTCCATTTTCCGTAGCAAAAGGGCTCCAGCTGAGAGAGTCCGGACTCCGGACCGAGCTGGCCATTAAAGAAGTCGAGTGCCCATTATGCGCATCCCTAATTGTGGAAGGAGAGAGAGAGGGAGAGGGTAGGGGTAGGGGTGAAGTTAACCCCTACTAGAAAAAGGGGTTACCAAAGGTTTTCTCAATCTGTATTTATTATCAACTTGAACTTGGAAGGTTACACGGCTGTATGATGTCAACTAGGGTTCCATAAACCTATTACTTGGGAATTATAAGATTGTTTGACTTAAAAAATAAATAAGGATAAGAATTATTCTAAATAATTTTGTTTATATTAAAGTATTTGATTTTGTCTTGAAGTTTTTTTATATTATTTTCTTTCTCTGCCTGTAATATAAACCTCGATTTTGTACACTCCACAATTTATACCTATTTAATATATTTAACTGTAATTCTTATTTATGGCCATCTCTGATTTATGAGCCATCATCGGACATTAGTCACCTTTTCCTTATCGAAATCGATCATTCCAGCACTGTTAACGGGCGGAACTCTTTGTTGAGAGTTTTTGTAGTTGTTTAATAATAAAACGAAGCCATGAAGTCATTGATATAAAATTTTATTTCTGGGTTAGTCATTAATTGCACAGATTACAATTATTTGATTGGAAGAAAATGTACTTTTATAGCGACAATTTTTTTATGGCTTGATGTCTATTAAAAGTATTTAAATATAATTATTATAAATGTAGAATTTTTTTGAGGTGCAGTTTACACATAAAATTAATATTTTCTTATTAAAGTTAGTTAAAAATTTGTATAAATAAAAAAAAATTATCAGGTCTTAGCACAAAAACTCAGCAAAGAAATCAACGAAGAAGGGTAAATCGATTCGCCTGGTGATCTTAATAAGAAAATAATATCATTTAAGTCATTAAACTATTAGAAAAAATTATATTAAATAAATTATACTACTCTGCTTTGACCTAAAAAATATTAAAAGAACATTTTGGTTACCATTATTAAGTTTTAAACTTCAACTATACTTTAAAACTAATATTAAATAGGTCATTTATTTACATTAAAATTGGTATTCGGAAGGTGTTCATCAAATTGCCAGCTGTATCTTGACATTGTTGATTATATAAAGCACCTTAGCTGTCTTTGTTCCCGGTCTCACATCTCACAATCTCACATGACAGGTGTGTCATAGTCAGGGCATCCCGTTCCCGTTCCCCTGCATCTTTTTCTGGCTCTCCTCCAAACAACGTAACAACTTTGTGTATCAAATTTTTGCATAGTTTTTCATGGAACTAATCCACGTTCATCATCCCATCCAATGGGGGAGCAGTTAACACGGGTCCAGGAGGAAATGGAGATGGAAATGGGAATGGGTTTGGAATGGGCTTGGAATGGAGACTCGCCACCCAGAACACATGTTCATATGTATGTCCAGTAATTTCATCATTTCTACGTTTTCTCCAATTTCATGAAACTTTACGTAGTCGCCTAAAAAAAAAAAAATGAAAACAAGAAATAGAGACTGAGAGACTGAGGTAAAGAGGAAACACAAAAGCAAAAAAAAAAAAAAGAAAGAAAAAGAAAGAACCCGTTGCCAAGCAGAAAATGAACTATTGATGGAAAAAAAGCTGACGGCGAATGCAACAACACCAGCAAAAGACACAAAAGATACATGGCATGACTTTGTAGCAGATACAGATACAGTGCGAGATCTCTAAGTTGAACTAAGCATAGTTACTTACCAACTAAATTTAAAAATATTAATAATAATTAAAAAAAGGAGATATAATATTTTTAAGTTAAATTTCCAAAATATTTTTCAAGATTTTATATTTCTCTATTTAAAGATCTATTATTTTGATTAATTTTTAGCCAATTTCACCTGTATACGTGCCTGTAGGTGCCAATGTGTTTGCCGGTGTGTGTGCGTGTTTGTGTGTGCAGAATAAAACAGATGATTGCCATTGCCCATAAGCAAAACGAAGAACAACAACAAACAGCAACAACAAAGCTTTGCATTGCAAAGCAGAGGCTGCAGCTGAGGCAGAGACGTCGACGTCAGGCAGCGACAGCAGAGAAAGGCCGGCCGGGCTCCAAAGAGCTCCATTGCTCTCCCTCTCTCTTTCTCTGCCTCTGCCTCTGTCTTTGCTGTCGTTTCTGTTGCAGCAACGAAACAAAAAATAAATAAATAAATAAGCAAGCCAGCTAAAAAAAAAAAAGAAGAGAAGAGAAGAAACAACAGCAACAACAACACAAACACTTACTGCACACACACGTACACACAGTGGGGCACAAATGGAAAAGAGATGAAAATGAGACGTTGCCGTTGAGCAATTCGAATCCAGGCCGTTCGGCTCACAGAGCGAGTGAAAATCGACAACGCCGCCAGAGCGCAGCCGTGTGTGTGCAGGCAATAAGAAAAAAACAACAACAACAGCAACAACAACCAGCGGAGGCAGCAACAAAACCTTAGGCATAATACATATACTTACTTACTTACCTACCTAGCTATGGGAATATGTACGGCTATCTATCTAACTTGCCACATTCGAACAAACATAGTTGCAGCCGAACAGCGGTGATCAAATAAATAGTACTAGGTTTGTTGTTTTTAAGGGATTTTTAAGCATTAAAGATAAAATAATAAAAGAAAGGATAGGGAAAATATATCTTTTACTTTAATTTTGTCTCGAATAAAAAAACTGATAAAAACAGTAATCGATTTTTTGTATTATTTATTTAAAAGATACTATATACCAGCCTCAGTAGTAGTAGACTCTAATTAAATTTGTATCTGTAGTAATCCTAATTAACTCAGAGTTATTTAACTTTCTTATTAATAATTAACTCAGAGAAAAATCTATTTTATTTAATACATGAAAAGGAAATATCAAATGAAACAATTTTTTAATGTTCTACTTAATAATGATAAAACACATGCCCAGCGTTGAGGTGTCAAAGACCGATTAGGAGTCATTTTTAATCAGTCGTTCTACTTTATTTGCTTATTTGGTTTGGCTTATTTTAGGCACACGCTCATCAAGCCGTACACACACGCTTAAAACAAGGTGCTTTCAACCCATAAAGGTTTGCGGCCAATAGGGGTTAACCACCTACAATATTTGCTAACCGATAATAATAAAAAATATATCATACATACATATATTTATTATTCATGCAAAACGTGAAGTTTTTAATGTCTATAACCTTTTGGGATTGTAAAATTTAGGAAGTAAATAAGGTGGATGTTAATTATTTTAAAGGAGTTTGAGTTTGAAGTTCACCTTTCATTTTTGGTTTAATATAGATTTATGTATCTTACGGATATATCTATACGAAATCCTCGAAAACTACTAGAATGGATCAAAAATATGAGTGATTTGAACGTTTTCCATTCATTTCACAGTTCTATTTCCCTAGCCCCCAATGTGTTTGTGCATATATGTATGCGCCCGTTGGTTGGTGTGTGCGTGCGTTTTTGGGGGGCGCGTTGACTGCGCGAAACGAGTTGGAAAATCAAGATACATGTGTATGTAAGCATGTGTTTGTCCGTATGTATTCCACTGGCTGTGCTTGGAGCAGCGCAGCGGCAGAGGCAGAGGCAGCAAACTGCGGCTGATTTTGTATACACAATGCAAATACACACACAAATGCATATATCAAGTAAATGCGAATGGGTGGGGGAAGTGGGGGCTGAGGGAGGCCTGACTCAAAAACATATGATGAGCGAAACAGCTGCAAACTCAGAAGCAGCGAAACAGCAGCGGAGAGGCAGTAAAATTACTGCAAGCTAGAGCCAGAGAGCGAGAGAGCACTGCAAGTGCCGGTAAAATATGCAAGAGATGGGGGAGAAAGAGAGCGGCGAACCTGCAGCTGTGCAAGTAATTGAGTGGGAGTGCCAATATAGGCCTGAAAATGTAGCTTCGCCATCGTTTTAATTAATAATTTAAATATTTATGGCTTAAATACAAACAACTAAATAAGTTAGTCGCTGATTGCCTATTGGAGAGCCTGTTCCAGTTATTTTTCGCTGCCCAGCTGAGCGCATCAAGCGAAAGAGTGAAAACGCTATATCAGCTGTGAGCCAAAGTGAGCAAACAGCTGAGTGAATAGCTGAGAGAATGAGTGGGGTGGGGGAGCATAACCAGTTTTTTGTGAGTGAGACAATAAATTTAGGGTTGATATTCATTAAATTAAGAGAAAAGCCACAGATCAAGAGTGAGAGAAGCCACTCAAAGACTTAAAGAGTGTTAGACTTGCTCTTGAGTGTAAAATATAAATCGAAGAGAAAGACAGAGAGCAAAGGGGCTATTTTCCTATTTTTCACTCAAAGCGCAAAAAATTACTTTATATGCGTGAAATTAAGAAAAGTACGAGATTTCCATGAAAAATACAGATTATTTAAATCGAGGAAAATACGAGAAAAATTACAAATAGGAAAAACGGAAATGAAAACCCGGAAAAGTTGAAGAAAAATAACCTCCTTATGTACATAAATAAACGTATAATTTGCATTTGCACAGTTTTATTTGGGGAAAACTTTTGCCGGTTGTCCAGATTTTTCAAGTCCAGTTCTCAGTTCTGAGTTTTCCCCCGCAGCTTTCCCTGTTTTCCCACTTTTTGCATAAATCAATTATGCATCCGTGGGACACTTTTCAACGCAATTCAATTGAAATCTAATTTCTGTTCTAATGCTGCCCATTTTCCCAGAAGAAATCTGTCTTTTATTCTTGTTGTTCATTTTGTTGTATTTTTCTTTTTGTATTTATTTTGATTTTATTTTTTTTTTTTTTATTTTGGCTTCTCTTAAAACTGTCACATCTCGCACGCTCAGCCGGTCACGTCGCCTCCGCTATGGAAACTCTGCTCACTAGATGGCGCCATGCATGCCGTTTTGGTTTCTGGATTTTCGTTTGCCAGAAAGCAAGTTTTCGTTTGGTTAGAGACACTTTTTATTAAATAATTTTATTTATTTATAAAATATATTAAATTAACTATCTTCTTTTACATTTTAAATTAATTTAAAATTTAACTAAATATGTTATTTAATTTTAATTTTGTTTTTTGGCTATAAGAAAGTAATATATTTATTTCTTATACAGGTTTATTATATGAGTTGTTCACTTAAAAAGTTGGATATATTAAAAATTAATATATAAAATATATTTATATAAATTTTAAATATTGAAAGGCTTTATTTTGTATTATTTTTTGCTGTAAAAGTAATTTTTTCGGCATAGTTTGCTTTCTTATGGAAACTCTGCTCACTAGATGGCGCTATGCATGCCGTTTTCGTTTCTTGATTTTGTTTTTCGTTTGCCAGAAAAGATATTTGTCATTGTAGATTGAGATACATTTCGAAGAAAGGTTTTTTTTATATTAAAAAAGGTTTAAATGTAAAATATGAGTATGTATTTTATTTAGCAACAACAAAAACATATAAAAAATTTTAAGGCTTATATATAAATTGATATTTTTTGTACTTAAAATAAGTGTTTTAATGAAAATTGTATAATTTTTGAAAAATTTTCTTGTAATTAAAAATTTAATAAATTAAAAATAAGCAAAATATATATTCCTCTGCCACATCAGCGTTACTTATCTGCTGATTTTCGCCATTCAATTGCACAAATCGCAAGCGTTATCTTTGGGATCGATCGAAACACCTTTATCAAATTAGCTTATCGCGATTTGTTGTCCATTTCCATTTCATACAGCCATAAATTAATTGGCATAAATTCCTTGGCATTAACTTTGGCTGGCAGCCCGGAAATATATCTGTATCTGAAGAGTACCTATCCCCCGGCACAATGAACTTGCCGAATTTGTGCTAGTCATAAGTTTGCAGCTACATATATAAGACGATCTCCCTGCGATAGATAAATGGATAATTTGCTCAGAATTTCAGGTGATTTTTTTAGAGATTTTTTTGTAGGTTGATTTTCACCTGCCGCCCGTTTCTGGGAAGCAACGAAAAGAAAAACCCGCAACTTGTTCTTGATAATTTTCTTGGGTTCTGCACACGTTCTGGCCCCGCTCGCTTTTCTTTTCTTATATGTTTTTTTTTTTTTTTAATGAAAATTTATGCATATGTGTGTGTGTGTGCCGGGGTGAAAATGTGTTGTGTTTAGTAAAACTAATTTAAATTTACAAATTGCCTTCGAGGGGGCCATGCCGCCGCCAGAGCGAAAGCCAAAGCATAAACTTTGTGAAAATTGCTTTCCCGGAAAAGCAGAGAGAACACACTGCCATCGAGGGAAAGTTCTCTATACAAACACACACACATATATATATATTATACATGTGCCATGGCTGTGATGTATCGCAAAGTCACAAAGGAAACAGTTTGGAAAGTGGATTTCAATCTCAAAAGTTGATTGATTTACCCAGCGAAATTGTTGGCGAAAAATCTAAATTATTTTTTAAAAAGTCCGTTTTACTGTTTATAATAATGCAAATTGAGTAATCAAAGCAAATTCGATTCGAATAAGGTATTTTCAGATTGAAAAAAATAATATATAAATTAGAATTAATATCCAATGCGGAAAGTATCTTGTGTAATTTTAATCTTTGAAGGAAGTGTCAAAGTGTCGTCAGAGTTTTTCTATTAGCCGAAATAAATAAACACATGGCCAATAAACAAATAAAGGCCCGTGCGAATATCTAGGCAGGCTATAAATTTCGCTGATCATTAACCCCACCAACCTGAATCACAGTTCTTTGTTTGGGATTTTTGAGAGGCCGGTGCTTCGGCCAACTTCGATGCCGTTTCTGTTAATCAATTCGGCTGCCACGCCCCATTAGAGTTTCTAGGAGGGGGGTGCGGGTCGGACTGCGTATGGGTCACATTTCAAAGATTGCGAAATTTCAAAGACCCGCGCTCAGGTTATCAATGAAATCATTTTGCAATGTGCCAAAGTCAAGGAGAACAAACAAAAGAAGTTCTCGTTTCAATTCATTTAGTATCTGACAAAACACATCTACATGCAAACATAAAGCTAATGTGGCACGAATGATATCCTAAAGATACAGGCGGGCACGCACATATAGATGAGTTAGATTTTCAAAATTTACACAAGAGAAAATAAATAAAAGCTCAATTTGAAATATAAATGTAAATTAACTATATATATTTTTTAAACTTCATTTAAAAATATATACATTTTTTTGTTTTTAAAACTAAAAATTCAATTAAAACGCTTATAATTCCCAAGTATCTTTTTCGGAAAATCCTTTTTTTTATTTTTTCAGGACTTTATAAATTTTTAATTAATATTTTACTAACTTTTTAGTAAAAATAATTACATTTTATACAAAAAACTTCAATTAAATCACTTCTAATTCCCATGTATATTTTTCAAATAAGAATTTTAAATAAAAAATTATATTAAAAGTGTAGTTGAAAGTATTTTAAAATATATTTATTAAAACTTTTTTAATTTTATATAAATATTTCACTAATATACAAATTTTCTAATAAATTGAATACTCTAAAAGAACCATTTTTTCTGCGTGTATTTCACCAATACAAATGCGTTGTGCTTCATGGCATTTCATTTCAATCTGAAGGAAATTTGATTTTATTTATTTGAGCCAGCATCAAGACAAGTTGGATCCGGGCGAGGAGAAGGAGGAGGAGGAGTAGCCTGCGTGCGAGTGTGTGGGGTATTCATGAGATACATTTCAATCTTTCGTTTTCAATCTACGTGCAGCATCATCTCCTCAGCTTTTGGTCAGCAAACAACAATGGCAACAGAACACGACAGAAGCTGAATATAAAAAACATAGAGACTGAAGATGGCAGGAAAATGCATTCAATTGAAAGGAAAGGACACACAGCCCAGAGATCATGATATGAATATGAAATTATATCATATATCTTTTCATTTGCTGATGAAATTCTCGGGATTATCGTAAGAACATGACCACATAATCGGGTCTCCCAGAACGAGCATATATTTAATTTGAAATTATGATGAAATTCGTCATTGATTTTAAAAGAAAATTATGTCTAGAATTAAGGCATAAATTTTGTGTGAAAAAATTTAGGGTTTCCTGGAAAAATGTTTTTATATAATTTATGCTTGTATTTAATGTTCAAAAAAATATTTAAAGCAACGAAAATTTCATAAAATTTATATTATTCGCTGCATTTCACAAAAGATAAGATAACTTGGCGCTGAATCAGGAAATGAAAACCACAAAGAAATACATTTTTTGTACATATTTTGTATACATTTTGTGAAATGTTATTGGTTTTTCATTTTCCGGTATGGAAGAGAGTTATTTTCGAAATGTAATTAAAATGAAACAAAAACATATTTTGTGTTAAATTTTTAGGTAAAAATACCTCAAACTAATTAACTTTATAAATAAACACTTTAAAAATTATAATTTCACCATATTAAAAAATAAATCTTTAATATTTAAATTCCGTTTTAACGAAAACCACAATTTTCTTATATTTTTACGAATTTAAGGATTTTGTTTTATCATTTTGAAACTTGCTACAATTTTGCCTAATTTTTCTTCCAAATAATTTCCAAAAACTGTGTATTTTAAACTTATATTTTATTTTCACCAATTTCTTAAATAAATAAATGTTATTTTAGAAAAATTCTATAGAAAATTTCAGTCCTCCTCAAATCTACCGACAAAAAAATCAAAAAAACACTTCTGCCACTTTGATTGAGGTTTTTCGTACGCATTTCCCGCTACTTGACGGGTTTTCCCTCTAGAGATTTTTGTTCTTTTCACTTCGCGCAGCGAAGAGAGCAGGAAAATTTGCATTTTGCATTGGAAAATACGAGGAAATTCTAAAGATACGTTCGTATCTTGTATCTCGTATCTGGTAGATGCTTTCTGGTAGCTGCTTTCTGGTTTCCATTTTTGCGCCTGGCAACAGCGCCGCTGCCGTTGCATGTTGCAAGTTGCCAGTTGCAACTGAGTTTCGGTTTCGGAGTGGAAAATTTCAGCCTGCCGCTGCTCGCGTCGACGCCGGCAGCGCAGTAATGGCAGGGTTGGTTTTTTTTTCCTTGCGGGAGAACATTTCCATCATCATCGCCCCGTCGCCGTCGTCCTTTGCTGGTTTTCTCCTTTTCGGCTTTTCCTGCGCCTCTTTTTTTTTTGTGGGACTCGCAAAAGTCACGTATGCCTTTGGCAGAGAGCCGTGCCGGCCGGGTTGAAGGTGCGCATGAGCGGGACGGACGATGCTCTTGCTCTTGCGAGTGAAACAGCTGTTGAGAGCGATGGGTATTGAGAGAGAGAGAATGAGTGAGTGTGTAATACAGGCAGCCGACTTACATCAGCCATCATGGTCTCCCCTCTCGCTCGCACTGCACCCGCACAGCCGGCCAGCTAGGAGAGTGCGAGCGAGAGCGGAGACGGCGCTCTCTGCTAATTGTTGCTGTCGCGAGAGCGCGAGCCACCACCACTGCTCTCTCCAGCGCTGTCGGAGTGCGACGTCGACGTCGGCAGAGGCCGGCAGTGGGCTGGTGGGCTATAAAAGGCCGCGCGCCGGCAGAGCAAGCCATAGTAGCTTCGAAAACAAAATACACAGTCCAAAAAAGAAAGAAGGTTCACAGCCAGAAAAGATAGACCGATGAAGCAGCAGCAGCAGAAACGTGCATAGCCAGAAATTTTCTACTGTTACACATCATCCGCATCCAAAAGCCAGAAACTGTTTCACGAAGAATTCTATGCTACTACTAAATAATTAAATAATTAATAATTGCCATCAAACAAATGCAACGGACCAACGCCATTTAAGTGATACAACAAAATATAATACAAATAAAAGTTTAAACAACATAAGTGCTGTGATTTCCACTACAAAACAACAACCAACAAGCAACCAACAACAAATGTTAATTTAAACTGCAACAACACGAAATAAATGAAAAGAATATAAAATTCGAAGCAATCAGCAAAGCAAGCAGCAAAAACAAACAGCAAATTGTGATAAAGTAAATAATATTAATTAATTAAACGTAAAGTGATACAAAAAGCCGTCGGCGAAACGAGCAGAGAGAAGCGAACGAACACTCGAACGATATTCGATTCGATTTCGACTTTTCCACCGCAACAACAAAAACACACAGAAAAACCAATGAAAATGGATGTTATTCCCGTGCAAAGTATCTACGGCAGTGTTCTGGGATCAAACAAAAATAGAGGTAAGTTTTTGAAGAGAAGAAAGTTCTAGAAATATTTTTGCAGAAAATTTGCAAGTTTTTTAAGTTTTAAGTTTTAAAAGTGCTTGTGTTTCATAAAAAAGATTCTGGAAGTTTCTGGAAGTATCTTAAAAAAGGAAATATTTTTCAAGCTGTGTTCAAGTTTTCAAATTTAAATATTTCCGGTTTTATTTCCTATTTCTGTTTGCTCTCTACGAAATCCTCTTTATAAATTTCATCAGCCCTTCGGCAATTAAATTTGTAATTTACATTTACACAATAACAAAAAAAAAACAAAAATGCATAAAAAATCAATTTGCACTTACAAAAGAAAAATGTCATAAAAACAGGCAACAACACGGTCACGTACGCAAATTGCAACAAAAAATTTAAAATGTAAAAAAGTAAGAAACAAAAAAAAAAAAAACCGGAGCGCCCCCCAACAGCAGCAGAGCAATAAAAAATGATTTTTCGTTTTCTTTGCTTCGCTTTTTTTTTTGGGCTCTTTGCCCTCCGCCTTTCCACACTCTTTGTGTGTCTGTCCGTTCCGCTTTTATCTGGCGTTCGCTGTTGCCAAGCGGCTGTTGCTCATTGCCTTTTAGTTGTTTGTTTTTGCTTTCCGTTTTTGATTCGTTATTTGGGATGTAGCAAGAGGCAACCGAGAGAGATGTTTACATTAGACTTTTTTACAAATTTACAGTTTAAAAAAAAACTCAGAATAGTTAGGTATTAGTTTAAAACTTCCCTCATCCTAAACCCTTTACTTATACCAATTTTTCCCCTTTTTTTATTGACATTTTTAGATTGGACCAGCACACTGACACGGCCAGTTACCGTGGAGAACGCCGCCTCTGTGGCTGTTATGCCCAAGAAGGCCAAGACTGCCACCAGTGGCAGCAACAGCAGCAACAGTATTAAGCACAAGCAGCCAGCGAGCAGCGGAAATGCGAGCGGCAGCAAGAAGACCAAGCCCAGCGGCAGCTACAACAGCAACTTCTTCTATGGCGACGAGGAGGAGATCGTTAGCAACAGCAATAGCTACTATGCCCAGGCCCTTGACATGAAGGCCATTAAGGAGCTGTCGGAGCGTTTGCTGGACGAGCTGAGGGCGGCCAAGTCGCGCCATTTGACCTGCACAGAGGTGTCGCTACCATGTGATCTCACGCCGAGCGTGGCCCGGGAAATTTTCCGTGTTTCGGAGAAGGAACCCTGCGGCATCCGCGGCTGCACCATTTACATTGAGTTCGAGGATGAGCCCAAGAATTCACGTCGCATTGCCTCAATCAAGGTGGATCCCGACACGGTGTCCACCTTTGAGGTCTACCTAACACTGCGTCAGGACCATCGCGGCTGGACGTCGCTGCTCCCACAGTTCATGAAGAGCTTGGCCCGCACGATTACCATCAGTCCGGAGTACACGATTACCAAGAATAAGTTGTACTCGGCTGATGGTTTGGGTGCCAGGCGAAGCTATAGCTTTGGCAGTCATGCTCATAGCCGGCCCAGTGCGGCCATTGCCACGCCCACCAACTAGGAGGCCGTAGAAGCCGCCGCCTCCTGTCCAGTCCAGAGGATGTCTGCGGAAAACACCAACCCTGTGATGATCGAGAGCAGTAGTTTGTTGCAGCAGCAACAACGAAGCAAGTATTCGAAGCCACCCCACCTACACACACACACACACACAATACACACCACACACACACACACATTAGGGTACGCCAACCACACTCTCATACTAATACTATATAGGGGACCGCCCAGGCCCAAGATTTTTGTAATTGTGACTCTCACCACCATTTTACTTAGATGCGTAGTGCTATAAACAAAATAACTAGAGTTTTAAGTTGTTTCTCCTTTTTCAACAAAACGCAAAAGCAAGAAAAACAAAAAAAACAAAAAACGAAACGAAAAGAAGAGGAGCGAGCGGAGTTTAAAAGAAAAAACCAACATGAAATTCAAAGACGGCAGCCCCACGGGAGGGGGTGTATTCATTCACCCTCCACTCGATTTTGGGGCTCGCCGGTCGACAACTCATGAATATGTGATACTGTTTAAGATGCTAAGAGTCCTCCGGCCGGGGCGACCAATTCCGGCCGAGGACGTTGATAAAATTACACATTACACACACCCCACACACACAACACACACAAAACACACGATAAAACATCAGAAAAGATTCAATGTGAACAGATTTTTTTAAAAATTGTATGCTATATAGGTAATAAACAAACAAACAAACAACACACACACACACACCACAACAAACACAATACAAAACAAAACCAACAAAACAAACAAACAAACTTGATCTTGGTAAATTTAAAATTTAACTTTAAAACTGAGAGAGGCCTCCCTCCATCCACCGTCTCGTCCCAGTGAGAGGAAGATGCGGAGGCGAGGATGAGAACACACGCTCCAATTTTAGTTAGACGCAGCTTGCTGCAATAAAAATTTTTTAAATTATTAATTAATATTAATTAAAACCAACAAATTTTAGGATTTTAACAAATTTTTATATATTATTAAATGTTTAGCGCGTACTACACACAAAACAAAACCATTAAAAAAAACAAAAACAAAAAAATAAAAATAAAACATTTAAAAATACAAAAGAAAATTCAAAACAAAAAAATATAAAGAGAGAATAAAATTACAAGAAATAAAAAAATCAAGCGTAATGTTTAAGGCAATGAAAATATCTCAGTAAATGTGAAAGCGTAAAAAATTTGTAAAATTTTTTTGTCTGTGTAAAACTCCAATTGCGATATAAAAACAAAAATTAAAACCTTAATGTAGCCAGCGATAATAATGATAATAAAATCCACAGAGATCGTCAAATAAAAAATTTTAAATTTAAAATCTAAAAAATAAATGCAATGCGATATAATTTGTAAAAATTACAATTAACGTAACAAGGAAAACTTAATGTTCTCACAAAAACACACACACATACAACACACCATCCACACACACACATGCGAAACACGAAAGTATCTATTACCAGCAAAAAGTATCTATCAAAGCGAAAAAAACTATTTATTACACAAAAAAGCGAGAGAGAAAGAAAGAAATAAACAAGCAAAATACGAAAAAAATACATGTATTAATTTTTTATTATTACAAACAAAAAGCAAAAACAAAAATATATTGTATTTAATGTTAAGTTTTTTTATTGCGTAAAACCAACAAAATAATTGTGAGAAATTTGTAACCAAAACAAAACAAACAAAAAAAGCAAAAACATTTTGTGAAAAAAATCATACAACACATACAGAGCGAAAAACAAAGGCAAAAAAAAAAATTACAAAAAATAAAAGCATATAATTTTTCCTGCGCTAGCGGAAAATAATTGTGGAAAAAATTAAAACAAAACGGCTTTCTTTTCTGCTGCAAACGGGGGGGCTGGGCAGGGGGCTGGGGCGGTTTTAGCTTGTTGCGGGTGCAACTTTCTTTCAGCAGCCACCGAACGAGTGAAGAGCGGCAACGCCGCCTACCGCACAACCCGTTACTGCCACGGCCATGGCAACTACACTGAGAGAAATGCCAGATGATTGTGGTATATTTTGCGAAAAAAAAATTGAGACTGTAAATAAGAGACTGCAACGAGAATAGTAAATTATTATTTATAATAAAAAGATTTTTATTTAAAAACCATCTTGCTGTGATTTTTACTATAATTTTAGAGGGTTTCTATATCAAAGATTGTTTAATTCTGATTTAATAATATTGTTTTTAAGCTAGTTTTTGAATTTAAAAATATTAAATATTTAGGAATTGTATAGATGAACAACAAATCTAAAGAAAAATCGTAGAATCCTAGATAGTTCACAAGGGGGTTATATAGTTTTAATACATGT
>JAEIIL010003971.1:0-18055 GCA_018905715.1 Drosophila lini | reverse complement strand
AATAATTTATTTTAATTAAACTAAATATCGTCTTTATTTACCCTTTGCTTGTTAACAATTGAATATGTTATATCCTAGGCTTTTGGTTGACTATTTAAACTTTAACCCAAATTTGTAAGTCGTAAACCACAGTGCAGACTTACTATACCAATTTCGAGGAAGTGACTTTGACTTTCTTGTGAGTTTTTTCTTAGAAGTGCGTGTTTGTTGTTTGTGTGGTAAGGCTTGTGAATGTCTGTGTGGCTAAGTATTTGGCACCCCTGAGGCCGCCTTTAGGGAAAATCTTTTTCTTTCCGAACCAGACTCTTTTTTTTTCAGGTCGTCTGGCATATTTTCCCCACTGGCCACAGTCTGCAAAAATCACGTCGAGAAAAAGATCTACTTACAAAAAGAGCTAACGCCCATACTCACCTTGCGGCCATTTGAAATGCAAATTTTCTTCCTTCGATTCCCCCTTCACACTACCAAGTTTTTGTTTGTTTTTTTTTTCTAGCTTTGTTACATACTTCCAATTGATTAGTTGATTTGAGCGTCAATCAAAGTTGTGTTGGAAAATGTGGAAAATGTCATAAAGGCGGCAAGGCGGCGGATTATCTACACCGTTTCAATTGTATTCGAACTTCACTAGATTGGGTTTTATTTTGTATCTGAATAAAGGAAGAAATTCAGGTAAAAATTAATATTGAAAAATAAACCCATGTAGATCTGAAGTTAGTAAGAAGCTTGTTCTTCTAAATATTCCTCTATATATAAAACTATACGGAATTTAAGCTATTTTTGTGTATATATCACATCAAAACTGTTCCATTCGATATACACACATCCCTCTACTTGGAAAATGAATTTTCCAAACGCCGGCACATTGGCATGCCCTACTTTCTCCGCCCAATCCCCCGTCAATGGAGTCAAACTCTTTGGCAGCTTGCCATCAAGGTGCGCTTTAAAAGTGCGTGCCGTCGACGGGGTGGCTCGAGAACGGCTAGGCGGGACACGGGTCTGTGTGTGTCAAGGGTTAAGTGTTTTAAAGTGAGCCGCTATTCAGGCCATTTCTATGTTATCGCAATTTACCAACCACTCCTGCCGCCCGGGGCGGCGATACCCCACGTGTCATTATCTTAATTTAAGGCAGCCCCTGCTGCCAGCTCCTCCGGCCGCCACCTTCCGCTCCACCCGTTGATGGAGCTTCTTTCAGTTCCCATATCTCTTACTTGAATACACAATTATGTGTGTGCGGCACGGATGGGATGGTGTGCATGCGGGGTGGCTTAAAATTAAATTTCTCATGCTTAGAGTTCCGGGACCTGTATCGTTGCTCATTATTATATAGACACGTGGAAGGGGAGGAGGGCGAGGGCGGAGGGCTCGTTACTGTGCGGCTACGTTGCGACTTGAGATTCGAAGAGGGCTCTCCAGTTCTAGTACATCACTCAAGCGGGGTAAACTAACTTTGTGATAAAGTGCACAAAAGTGCAGTGGGTCGGAAAACTGCATACTATAAGGAGAGAAACTTATATGAGAGGTCAAATCATGTTGGTATCTGCACATGGAGATTCCAAATTAAGATAGTTTTCTATGTTTCAATTAAATCCGATTTCACAAAACTTGTATTTCACTGAAAAAAGATAATGGAATCTATACATCTGCATTGAGCTTAAATACTACTTCGAATGGGAATAAGAACTCGAGTTTACTTCCGTTTTAAAAGGGAATCACCGCTTTCCTATGCCCCGTAGGTCTATACGAACTTTTTGCTTTGTTTTGATGTTATTAGACTCATGGGAACTTCACCTGCAATTTGCAATCTCTCCTTCTTGGCACCGCAGCTTGTATATATTGCATATATTTAGTGTGCACTTCACATAGAGTTGGCGCATAAAAGGAGCTCTAAATGGGTGGCCGAGTGTGTACCAGATACAGTGAGGGTGGCATAATGAGTGCAAGGGTTGTTGCTTTATAAATAGCCATCGAAGTGGTTTTGCATTTGCATATAAAATGTTGAAGATTTTGCTGCAATTTGAAAATGGAACATTGTTACATCGCTAGTATGGTTACGCCTATAGTTAGTTTTATAATTTTTAAAGTTTATTTAAGGTTCTGTTATCTTAGGGAAGTATATATTATTGTATTGGTAACTTACCCAATGAGAATATTAAGGAAAAACTATTCATATTTCAATTCTAAATCAAAAAACAGCTGCCCTAGGAGCCTTACTCAATATATTCCAGTTTACCACTTGCCCTAATGATTTTTGATTGAGACATGGTACATTTGTGGGAAGCCCATGTGTTCACTTTATTCCTCCACAACTGTACTTGTTGATTTTCCCAGAATTTCGCTTTTGAAATTTGCACAATTTAATTATAACCAAAGAAAGCGTAAACATAGCAGCACGCTCTTTTGGCAATGCTCTTTTCCGGTTCTACGCATCGAGAATGCATCTGGCTGGGAATGCATATTGAAAATGTGCATAAGCGCTGCCGTTGCAAGGGAAGCAGGGTGGTGACAATGCCGTCTGCTGGGTATTTACGCAATCCGCACACCCATGCCCGCCCACAATCAATTATGCAATATGAAAAGCCAAGGCTTGTCCGAGCCATAACGAAAAATCGAAAAGCATTTGCGGCAATTTCTCAATTCGAGGCGAAACCGAAGGCAGCTGGCATGAGGCCGCCTGGGCCAGGGGCAATGAAGGGGGTAGGCTGGGGACAGGACATCGGAAACGGAGCCGGTGCCGGTGCCGGTGCCGGAGCCGGAGCCCCCCGGGCTACGTCGACGTCTGCATTGCGCCATGCAAACTCGAGCTGCGGCAGCCACATCTCATTTTTTCCATTTTGTATTATTGACAAAGAGGGGACTGCCGACTGCCGACTGCCGCTTTTCATTGAATATTTTTGGGCCAGGACGAGGGTCTGGAGAGGCCTCCGAGCCGGAGCCATGGCATCCAGACTGGGACGGAGCGTGTCCGGAGTTTGTGCCAGAGGCCAGCAAACAGTTTGCGCCAACAACAATGCCGAGTAGACTCGCAACTTGCAACTCGCAACTCGAGACTCGACATTCTGCTGACCTCAATATTTGTTCAACTTTTCAGCAACAATTTTGTTATGCGATTTTCGCCCTCTCCCCCGTGCCCTTTGCTGTCATAAATGCCTGCAGTTTGGCAGTTTTGTGCAGTGAAAGTGATTTTCGGTTAGAGCCCAGTTCAGATGGTTTATTGCTTTGATTTGCTGCTGTTAGCCTGAGCCCCAGCTATATCCTGGTAAATCGAATTCCCTTGTTCAAACAATGATCCACAGGCCAACCTGGAGGGAACATTGACGAATTAGAGGCGAGGGTTGCTACTGCGACAGACTCACCCACATACGCGACAAGAGTCGACACCCCAGGAGCACCTGGCACACGGGACCCAGGCCCAGGATCGTAAGGAGGCGCAGAGCATTGACATTGGCCTGGCCACTGACCATTAGGAACTGGCAAATGGCCGAGGTGAAGCAGACGAACATCACAAAGTTGGAGGCCAACACGAGAGTGCTAATGAAGCCCAGCTTGCAGCGCTGCAATGGAATCGAATGAGGACATTGGACGACAAAGAGGACACTGCGGCCTGCTTACGGGCACAATGAGGGCCATTTTAAATGACAACAGCAGGGCCAAATGGTGTCTGAAGAGAGTCTCAAAGAATTGCCAGGTGGAGGACCGCAGCACCTGGTGCCAGTTCTCCGGATGGGCCTCCGGATGGGCCTCTGACTGCACAGGCTCTTCGAATACCAGGGGCACGTAATAGAAGGTGTTCACCGGCCCCGAAGATCCCATCGAATCTGTCGATTAAGAGATAGTAAATAGGATTATATATAAATATCGGTGGAACAAAACTCACGCTGGGCCAGGTGCTTGAACATATTGATCACATAGTAGAGCAGAAAGTTGTGCATGACGAGCAGCAGGGAGTCCTTCTTGAGGGGCTGAATAGATCTCTATTCAAGGGAAGATCGAAGCTTAAAACACTGGAGGGACTCATAAGAAAGCCATTATTATCTTACACAAAGCAGGTAAATCTGGTAAAGGTAAATAATGCAAGTGACAATTAGCTGGTGTACATCAGCCATCGATACCAGGCAAACAATTTCTAGAATTTTGAACACGATTTCCGAAACTAAAAAGTGTTGACACTAAAATGATTGCAGAGAATAAAACTATTCTATACTATTAAGCCATGAACCTTAATTAATTCCCACAGCTCTCTTTAATATCTTTGCTTAACATTATGCTTAAGCTATCTTTGTGCTACATGCACTTTCTGTGGCTTGTTTGACCCCAATACATATCCTTATTTACCGTATCCTTGGCATTTCCATTCATTAAGAACTAACAATAACCTTTCATACGAGCCGAGCCACCCCAATTATAATTAAGAGAGTCTGGCCGCAGGTTTTCTCTGACAAGCTCGCCGGCTAATGGCTTACAATTACCAATTAACAGATTATTCCGTTGACCAGTGCACTTGACTCAAATGGAGACGCACGCACGTCAGAGTGAAGACCAAAACAATATAATTGAATTTAAATTTCCAGCCTGTCCAAATAACGTAAAGCATTTCTCCGCATTTTAAGTGACTGTCCGTCAGGCAAAGCGGCCACAAGCATCATCTACGGCAGCGGCAATAAGAGTTGCGAAAACAAGGACATCATCAGGCGACTGCAATTGCATTTTCACATATTGTGCAAACAATAAACATTGTTAATTAATTTACTTCAACTCGAGCGGCTTCTGCACTCCCGCTCAGTCCACTGATAAGACTCACTTTAAGCCTCTCTGCACATAATCAGCGGCCTGTACATACACACACTCGGGTTGCACAAGGGCTTCCGAGTGATTCCTATTCATTAAAACTTATGGATATTTAAGCAAAATAATTCCAGGAAAATGGAACGATACAAACTATGTTTTGTGTTTGTTTCATATTAAAATGCAAATGTGTTTGTTGCTTGTAAATTTCCTACTTTCCACGAATAATTCCCAGATCTCTCGACGAAATCGAGTTGAAATTGATTTGCGGAACGCGTTCTGCGCTTCCATGGAAATCACTTATTAACGCTTACATGATACTGCGCTTACTTCGGGCTTTTGATAACTTGTGGCATATTTCAGCAGCAGCAGCAGCAGCGACTATAATGCCTCATGCCGGCCGTATCATTATAAATAATGACTCTGATTAAATATGATGTAATCCCTCGAAAGGGCTGCCGGTTGGGCCATTTTTAAAATGCAGCAAACTTAATTAAACATTAATCATAGGAGCAAGTGGTGGGTGGTGGCGGCGCAGGACGATGAGATAAGGCGACTCGAGTGTGGCACAGACAAGTGCATTAATTAACGGCCAGTTGTCCCTGGTAACTGACCATAAAGGATTTGGGCTATTAATCGAACGATTTTCGGATCAATATTCCCGGGCTGCGCACTCATAACATATCTCATGCAGTGTACCTTTTTATTTTTAGTAATTTGCTCCTTCGGGCCATTTAAGAACAACTGTCACGTACGTCGGGGTGGCCCCAAACACACGCGCACACTTACCATTTCATCAAAGGAAATCGAGCTTGAATTGATTTTGCACACATAAGCCGTCCTCCCAGGCTCCTTGGAAATATACCTTGGCCCTAATGTGTGTCATTTGGCCGGCAGTTATCTTCAGGCCAAATGCACAAAGGGCGGTAATTTTCCTTCCATTCCCATTTTTTTGGCAAGAAAAAAAAAACAGGAGACCCGAGAACTCAAGGGAGGTGATTTCTTTTTGATTTTTCTTTCTTGTTAGCTAAGTGAATTTGTATTTTCCATTGCATTTAGACAATGTCGATTAAATTTATTCGATTCGGGACTCCATTTGGTGGCACATATTCCGTTTTATTTGATTTTTCTTTTAGTTAGTTAGTCAACCGCAACTAAGAGTATCGGAAAAGGGAGCGGCGACATTCGAATCCTTCACATGTATAAAGTCCTTCCATTCCTAAAAATTCTAGGTAAACTGTAATTTTGCAAAACGAGTCCCTTAGCTTGAGTTACCGGGCTAACTGATTGCTTCGAAAGTATCAAAGGGAAACTCAAAGCTAAAGAGAAACCTGGCAAAATGTAAAGCAAAGGTTTTTATGCTTCTCTCCGAATAATCTTTCGAAATGTATGATATCCTGGGTCGTTCACAGTGCAGCATGTTTCCATTGGCCTCATCGTCCATCAACGAAAGCAACAAGTTCCAACGGAAATAACCAAGGATCCCATTTCAGTTCGCATTCATTTCAATTTCAACGGAAAGGCAACAAAACCTCCACAAAAAAATAAAACCCAGCGAAAACTGAGACTCATTTACACATTTATGTGGGAAAACGTCAACTCCCTGAGTAATTTATGCACACAAAGGCATTTAAATGCGTTTTCTTTCGGTTTTTTTGAAGTCAACCGCTTCGGCTCGTCGCAGTGTCTGGGCTAACTTTCGTTTTTCGGCGCGGCCGTGTCCCTCTGAGTAAGAGAAATGAGGTGTAATGGGTGCCAAAAGTCAAGGACTGAGGGACCCGGAGACTGGAGGCCAGGACACCAGGACACCATACCACCAGACAATTTATGAGGGCTTTGGGAATTGTTTCGAAAATTGACAAATTATGGTCATAAGTGCTACGATTAGTCCAGTTTTTTGTCCCTTTCTTTATATTTTTTGGGCACTGTCTCCTCAGAACCACAAAATGCATTATACACATTTACAGATATGGCATCCGTTTCGCTGCGGGCACTGCGTGTTATTAATAATTCAATTTAGCCGTCTCACAACTGGCGCCGGGTCAGGGAACCCGGCAAGGCATCGAGCACGCAACGGTGCGCCGTTACCTTTCGAAGCCCCCCATTACCATTCCCATTTCCCATTTACCGGCTACCCGTCCCATTTCCATGGCGGAGAGCTCATTATATATTCATGCAAGTTAAGTGCGAAAGCTCATATAGTGGAATAATAAATTGAATTTCGCCCACGAGCTTGTACAACTGCATAAACAGCTACACGTGCTCGGCAAAAGATACAAATGTATCTACACATCGATATAGTTCTGAGTATCCCTCGAGCTGCGTTCACGCTATAGCGGCCAGGTTTTGGCCCAGGTAGGGGTTTTTTTAATTCTGTTCGATTCTTTTTGGGACTAAAGTCATAAGAGATGTATAGTTTCCCGATAAATTAACTTTGAGTTGGTGTTTGTCATATAAATACTTGAAAATTTTAGCTTAATCTTTTTGATTTATTGTTCGTGGTGCCCCTTTTAAAAATTTTTCTAAATTTAACAAGAGCATTCTTTGTTTTATTTTTGTGTTTAACCAAAGTAGCCACCAAAATTTCCTCCTCCAAAGGATTCCTGCTGCTGCTGCTGTAGTTCGAATCCTCCTGGAAAGCCTCCGAATGCTTCCTGCTGTTGCTGCTGCTGCTGACCAAAGCCACCTCCAAACCCATAGGATGCCTGCTGCTGCTGCTGCTGATCCATTCCTCCAAAGCCTCCAAAGTCTCCAAATCCAAACTGGGGACGAGCCGAGACAATGCCCAAAATAAGCAACAAACAGAAAATCTGAAAATGATATTTAAATTATTTAAAAATCACGTTTATGCCAAGGAATAGTATCTTACGGAAATTTTCATTTTAAAGATGTATCTTCGAATGCACTTGAGAGACTGAGCTCCTTTTCAGGGCGACTTTCCTTTTAAAGTTTGAAATCATCTACCTGCCCATAATTGGGCAGGAGGGTTTCTACCTAAAAGAAGAGTTTCTGGAAAATTATATTTCCTAGCATAAACTAAGATTTGAATATGACAATTAGGTAGGCACCACGAACATAACGAATGTAATGGTTATATTTTCAAGGAATTCTCTGGGATATGAAATACCTAGAAAATATAGATAAATACATGAAGCGTCATATATTAACTTAAAAATATTTCGTGGACAACAAAAAAAATATAAATATAGTTTTAGCATATCATCTTTGGATATTCTTTATAATTGTTGCCTTTGAACTTCTTCAACAGCGTTTCTGTGGCATTTGTATGCAAGATGACCGTCATTAGCTACAATCCATTTGGATCGTCCTGAAGGTAAATAAAGTGAGGCGGTAACTACCTGCCAGAGAAGCCGCAGTACTGTGTCATGTCCGAAAGTTACTTAATCAGTGAGGAGCCCGAAGCCTGAGGCCGGGACCAGAAATGGAAGCAGAGCTCTCTCCATATCCACTTGTGCGGGGCAAGCGGTCAAGGCCTAGGGGCAAGGGTTTGGAGCTGCAACTAAGCCCATAATTAATATCACTTTACAGTTGCAAACTGCCACACAACAACCGACAGTTTAGTCACCATGTGTGCGGTGCTTCGCCGAGACCAAGGGGTATTACGAACTGTGTAATTGTGAAGGAACAAATTAGTCATTGCCTACAGAAGGGGCTTTGGGAATTGTGGGAGTTGTATTCTTAATTATTTTTAAAGCAAAATAACCAAGATAACGACCCCCTCTTCAGCCGTCTTATTGTTGAAAATCTAAATCGTTTCCAGTTCCAAAAATATTAATTTCGCATTGTTTAGTCTATGAATTAATTCTGATTTATATCCAGCTGTGTGCTGCCAAACCGCACATCCTACGTCCTTTCCTCTGCCTTTCTTTCCCTCCCCGCCCAGCTGGATCCTTTTATGTGCCCCATTTGTGGCTGCCGTTGCCGTTGCATGCAGACTTCGAATCCATCTTGTGGATTATTTGCAGGAGGCGGAGGTGTGGGCCTGAGTGCCAATTATATGGCATATAAATAGCATTACGCTCGAGCTGGCAGGAGATTTGTTGAGCTATTTGATAGCCCTGCTGAGAGATGACAACTCAAGCCGAAGCTCCCAAAGATAGCTGCTGCTTTAAGGCAGCCAGTTAGCTTTAAGTTAGTAATTATTTCCTCCAGTCACTATCTATTGTGAGAGTAACTTGAAGGGCTGCATTGAATCACTGCAGCAGCTACAGCAGCAAAAAGCGTTTTGATTAAGCAATCGAAAACGGGCAAAGTGCACGAGGAAAGCCAACACGGAGCAGGTTAGACCCAGGATCGACAGGAGCAGAGGGCGTCGAGTGATTATCATTAGCCGCCAGAGTAGTTGCCATTTAGCACGCACAACGAGATGTACGCCAGCAACATCAGCAGCAACATCACCACCAGCAGCAACAGCAGCAGCAGTTGCAACAATGTTTGAGTAATTGTTTGCCGTTGCTGCAGCATCAACAGCAGCAGAGATGGCAGATGCAACAAAATTTGCATGCAAACACAGCCCTCCTTAACCCTCCATGGCACACTGGGCTGCCGGCAGCCGGCTGCTGGCTGCCTGCCGCACACGTAACTGAACGGTGGCAACAACTGCAGCAGTAATTGCAACAAACAATTAGCGTCACTTGGATTTATGTTTACGAGCGGCTGCCTCGACATTTTCGGCCGCAATGACAGTGCCGTCCCACGGACAACGGCGGCCCTGCCCCTACCTACCCCCTTGGGCCTGTCATCGGAGGGAAAGTTGATCAATCAAGCCGTGTAATTTATTTACGATTCGTCGAGCGAAAAAGAACAGAAAGTCGATTGGCAACTCAGATTTGTTGCAGAGCAAACTGGCAATTAAAACGCATCAAAGCAGGAAAAACTGAAAAGAATCTATCAAAAGGCAACCTATAGCACCCCGAAAGTGTCATAAAAAATTTAAGAATTATAAAAAATAATAACTGAATGTCTTAATTGCAAAATGGATTATATACCGATGTTGCCACTGGCAAAATATTGTTTTTTTTCGAGTGCAAGCCCGATCTTCCAGCCAGACGAGTTGCAATGATTTATGTAATTGCCCTCGCTACTAGCAAGTGTTGCAGCATGTAAATGACGTCATTACAAGGACGGGGGCGTGGCTAGGTGGTCGCCTGTCGACAGGCTGCCCCCAGCATTAGTTTAGCGCCAGATTGGAGGGCATATCCATCCGACATCTAGACAAACTTGCGGGCCGACTCAAAGGCGTTGCCGGCGAGTTTCCGCTCCGACTTGCAACACTTTTGCGCAACACGCCCACGCCACAACCTTCCGCTTGACTTTGACTTAGTGCCTCTCCTCGGTACCACTTGCTAAAAAGGGAATTTAAATTCACGCGATTTCAGACACAAAAAATCGAAAGACAATGAAATAGGGAAAAGTGTTCTAAACCCAATTGAAGAGGAAATGCTTAAAAACTAAACCATAAAATATTTCCAGCCCTATATGCGTTTATTAAGCTGAAAGCCTGGGAATAGGTATAGAATCAGAGCACACTTCATAGATAGATACAAAAGGTTATAACATTTATTAAGTTTACAATGAAAGGTGAATGTTTTTAATAACTATTCCATGTATTATTCCAATCCAACGCTTTTAGATACACTAACAAAAAGGTAAGGTTAAGACGCTTATTCCCTCTGCGATGGGAACCATAATGTTAGATTTGATCGGCGGATACGCATCCTGGAACACATCCTTACGCTCCGCCATTCCGCCCTCGGGTCTAAGTCTGCCTCTTTGGCTGCATAAATTATGTGAAACATTTTTTATTCCCACTACTACTGCTCCCAAGCCAAACTCTTTGCTTATTAAAATTTCTAGCCGCCGGGCTAACAAGCTCCCAGTTTTGGATACACTTTTGGGACGAACGACTGCCGGAGCCGATTGTTTGGACATGTGTGAGGTTTTCTATTATCTGTAAAATGTTATGATTTATTATGTGCGGGCTCGAGTTGATGGTGCGGCCATAAATTGCGACCCTTTGGAGTCGTTGCCTTTGGCTTTGGCTTTGGCGCTGCCTGTGCCTTTTGCCTTTGCCTCATCTCTGGCCTCCGCGCCATCCTTTACCAGCAGCAGCTAAGTCAATTAATTGGCCTTAGATTTATTAGTTTTTTCCCCGCCGTTGGCTCTAGCCCCTTGCCCCTCGCCCCACGCGCCGGCAGCATAGGTGCCGTGATTTATTGTTGCAGGAATGCGAACAACAAAGGAGAATTCCTTGACTTTGACTTTGGCACGCACGCAGGATGGGGCCAGGATGTCCAGGCGACATTCCGGGAGGTGTGGCATTTGCATATAAATAGATATGTCAGCCAAAATATGAACCACATGAGTTGGGTGCTCCACGGCGTCTACTTTGTTGTTGTCAGCTCGCGGCGTTGCGTGTCACGATAAACTCGAATTTCAAGTTCTCCCTCGGACATTTTCCATTAAATTAGCCTTAGTGTCAAATGCTGACACCCTACCTGATGGCCGAAAAGGTCCTCGTTGTCGCCTAATGTATCGCTCTGAATTATTAACTGGGTCAAAGCGGAAATGTATCTGTATTTGGAATATTACGTAGCCGACATGTGGGCATAAGTAACATTTGCACTTGGAGCTGAATAATGAATAGTTTTTAGTATATGAAAAGTACAAAGATTGTCTAAGAAATGTAGTCTTTTAAGCACATTCTGGTGACTTGCCAGTTCCCCAGAATGCAGCATGGCAAATCTTCCCAACTGAATAAAAAATGGAAGCAAGAAGTGGAAGAATGAAATGGGATTGAACTTCCACAAATCATGTTGACAAATTCGGCTGTAGGCCAAAAGGCATCCCGTCATCACATTGGATAAGCCCAGCATTCAAGGAGCCGCATATGTGAGTGGCTGCAGTGGCACCCCGACCATCATCATATCCTTCTGCCAGATCCTGCCTGCACCCCTTCCGCTCTCGACGACCGACCGGTGTAATAACTTAAAATCCCATAATAAAGCTACTTACTGCCTTCGTCGCTGGCGCTGTCCTCGTTGCTCTAACAATAACTATTTTTCTTTGGATTTGGCTCGAATTGAGTTGCCGAGGCTTTCTGCCACCGCCAATGTGCAAGTCAAGTCAAGTACATACGTCACTGGTTCCATTCAGCAAGGCCACAGGACCTGCGGCAGGATGCATGGCATCCATTTGGGTCTCGTTTTTTTTTATTTCTCCGCCAGTCTTTTTAGTTACTGTCTATAAAAATTTCCTACCGGGCGGCTGAATTAGGATTGAATTTTTCCTGATTTGGTTCCTTTTATCTGATCCTTTTTCTGTGGCTGCAATTTTTATCTGGTCTTCGTCAGGTGAAGAGTCGTTTAGATAACCGACACAAAAGGCTGCTAAAAATATTTTCATGTTGAAATAGAAATATTTTTCCATTGAAAATGGAAACGTTTTTGCCATTGTGCCCGACCGTGTATGTATATGCAACCGGATGTTGTACAGTTATTGGAATGTCTCTTCATTTCCACAACCCATCCCAGCGAACTATATATATATACAGATAGCCGTCCCCCAACCCAACCCTCCAACGGCATCGACAACGGAATTTTTCTAGAATTTTTGTCGTCCTCGTTGTCGTCGTAGACAGGAAATGGTAAACTGATTTCTCTTATTAATTTCAGTTGGCAATTTGTGCAGATAAATCAGTGCAGTTGTTAGTGCTCCGTTGCCATTTTCCCTTCTGTCCCGCCCTCCGCCCCTGCTGCTCCTCCTATTGTAGCCGAAACCAATTCAATCCTCGTGAAAAGTAAGCTAAGCAATTGCTCGCATATTTGTTAAGAATAAGCATTCTGGAATTTCCAAGTAAATTAACCTTTTGCAAGGCACTTGCCCGGCTGCAGCGATGAATGGCGGAATAAAGGGGACTTCAACGGTGAAAGGCTTTCAGGGCAAGGGCCATATTTGTCATTGCCTCAGTTTTGTCCCGGAGCTGGAATGAAATTGCCGCTGGCCGTTATTTTGAAATAACGAGGCTCTGAAGAGTAGGCAACATTCCGCTGATATGCAGCGATATTTTTAACGGTTTCAATTAAGCTGAATGGTCAATTCGAGGCATTATAACAACATTAACAATAATAACAGCAGCGACGTGACTTTTGTGCAAATTGTTAACGTCGCCGCGCAGCTCCTCCCGATCCCAACATTGTTGTTGCTGCTCCTGCCGTTCCGCTAAATATTTTAATTAAAGAAATAATTACATTAAATGCATTTTCCGCACAACACGTGCCCCGTGTCTCTGCTGCTGCTGACCACGCCCACAAGCAGTTGGAATTTTTTAAAACTTCATTAAGCGAATTTATTGCAAGCAGGCACCGACCATCGGGCAGCTCCGAACAGAATGCAATTTAAATCCAACGCACACAAAATGAATGCAAATGCAACAAATGAATGTGCAAGTGTCACTTTTGGGTCATCAATGAATCGCGCACCTTCGGCATTTTCCGCCTTTAATTATTTCAATAAAATCAGCATACGAATATAATCATTGTAAAAACAAGCCTCCGAACAAACTATAAGGGGTACTCCAAATGCGGTTGACACAATATTAATTTTAATTTGCAGTGCAGTCCAACGGAATTAAGTCTTTAATGCACGAATAAAATCACTCTATTTTACTTACTTTTGATAAATATATTTTTGTGATTTAACATAATTACCATCTATAAATCCCGCAACAAAACTGGGTGACCTCTCAGCCTCGATAATTTAATTGTTTTTAATATTAAAGTTAAAATAGATTTTGTAACTTGGTATTAGTTGTGTTTCATAAAGGAGTTTCTTCTCTGTGAACAAAGATGTTTGTTCATAAATTAATGTTATTTTTAGACTCCTAGATCCTTGACTTCAATGAAAACCAAATTCCATATTTCCCCAAGACGGAGAATGGAAAATTTTGGAGGCACTCGCGGTGATTCAACAGTGTAAAGTATTTCCTTCGCTTCCTTGTTGCTGCTGTTGGTGTACTCTTGTTTCCATTTTCTGTGGCATATTTAATAACAGAGCATTAAGATGCGACACATTTGCAGTCAAGTCAACAAATTGCCGTCAGCAATGCCACCCCACTCATCTCCACTCAACCACCGCCCCCCACACTCGCACCCGTACCCATATTCGTATTCGTATTCGCCATGCCCATTTGGCTCACACTCTAAAATGTTGACGACGTGCGCGCTTTAATCTTGTTTAAAAATGCGCAGCTGTAGCAACAACGACGGCAAAGAGAAATTCGTGACTGAGCCAAGGTGAGGTGGCTCCACACACTAAGAAAAGTAAGGAGAAAAGAAGCCCTGTCAAAGTCGAAGATCAAAGTATCTTTGCAAATTAATGACAATACCGAATTCTTACTTATATTTTAATATTTACAAAGAAGACCGGGTAAAGTAATTTAACTATTTTTCTTTAAAATTTTAAGTCACCAACAAAGCTCAATGAAAAGTATAAAGTCCTTTCAAAAGTGTATAATAAACTGGAATTCCCAGGCAAGGGAAAGGTGCGTTAGGGTTTCGGGGAAGAAAAATGCTGGCTGTATTTAGGCGGACGTCTTGTCAAATCTGCGCTCTGAAGCATTCTAATGAGAAGTGCTCGGCTGCCAGTTTAGCAGGCTCACCTTCGTTACAAGGCCGAAAGGAAAACAACAAGGATGTGCTATCACAGCCGCATAATCAAACGGCTCGGCGTTGGGCTTGGCAGCCACTTTGCCTGCGCCTTTTTATGCCCATCTTGGAATTTCACATTTTCTGGCTTTCTCCCTGCGCAGCGGTTTTTTTTTCTGTTTTTACGTGCGATATATAATTTCATATTTTTTAAGATAATTATGTCGATAAGTTGGGAAAAGGTAATGCATGCCGGTAAACAAGCCAAGGGGAAGAAGGAGATGCCTGCCTCGAGGGTGAAAGAAAAACAAAGAAATTATAAGCAAAAGCCGGATGAAGGGAAGGCAAATCGCAGGAGGAAAAGAAGGTCAGTTACCTCGAGACTGCGGTTTTGAGAAGGAAAACCTAAATTTATTTAGATATAATGGAAAACATAATTTAAGAATATATTAGTTTTTTTACGTTTTTCTAACTAAGAACTTACCAACCAACTTACCATCCTAAGTATGGCTTTGAGTCTAATAGCCAGACATACTTTAGTTTTTTTTTAGATCTTTCCAGGTTTCAAATAGTTTACAAAGGTACTTCGGTCCCAAATTCGAATTTCAGTGGAACTTTTGATATTATTGGAGATTTTATTTTTCCTGAATTGAAAATAGTTTCGATCAGGCATCCAGCGTAATTAGTCTCCCTCATTTCGTATGGAACACGCCCTCTGGTCACCATAATCAATAGCTCCAATTATGCGTGCATCGAATACGGCAATTTAAAATGCGAAATACCCGTAGTTGGGCCCGGTACCATGGCCACATGGCAATTGCCTGGGATCAGTGGTGGAAACCTCAGCAACATTTAGCAGCGATGCATAAATCATAGCATACTTAACAGCGCAAACACGCACGCACACACGCCAATAAACACAGACTGCACACAGGCACATGTACGAGTATATTATATGCGTGTGTGTGTGTAGGCAAAAGTATCCTAAATGTCCAGATGGCCTAACTCGCTCGCGGTTGTTTTGATTTTGTTTGCAACCTTTAATTAGAAATATTGCCACATACTAAATGAGTCGCAAAGTGTGGTGGCGCACGCAGCAGGAAGGGGTGTGGTAATGAATGGCGGGGCAGGAGGCTGGACAAAACAAATTAAATATTGAAAAACGGAATAATAATTATGAGTGCAGCGGGGGGCAGCTGGCTGTGAAAGTGAGTTAATCCCGGCAAATGCAGTTAACCACATTCGTGCATTTATCTATGCATTTATGCGCAAAATTAACTAGTTTAAGTGACATGAAATATTCTGGTTACCATTCGGTTTCCATTGACGAGCGGACAAACAAAGAAATTATTATGGCACTGATGCTGCTGTTAGAGCACTGAATTAGCCGCCAATTGAGTTAGTCGGCCGACGAATGGGTTTGCCAGGAAATTATATTTCCACTGATTTATTATTTCGAAAAAGGTCTCCCAATAAAAGTCCTCCAATTGAATTGGGCAATTAAACAACTCCGAACTCCTTTGGGCCCTCAAAACTTCATCGGTCCCAGGACTAAGCACTTCAGGCAAATGAAGACCGGCCAGTCCCACTGGAATGTCTAATCTCCGTGGTCAGGGTAAATCTCTTGAGTCAGGCAGTAAATCAAATACAAAACACTGGCACGTGCAGAGGGTCTAGGCAATAACTGGCGGTGGAACCAAGAAGAACTTGCTACTGCAAAAGATTATGGAACTTATGACAAAGCTGGGCCAAAGTCCAATTGAAAAATTTGAACTTAAATATGGCGTCGTTGCCGGCTTCTTGGGCCAGGTCACTCCCTCGCCCATTCATCGCCTTGTGGGTCAGCATCGATTAGGGGTACGTGTATTCCGGGCCATAAATCACAGGGCACGACGAAATCTCGCCTCTGTTGCTCGGCTGCTGCTGTTGTCTGCCACTCTAATCGCATTAAAACCTAAACGGCAGAATCTTTACTACGTGTTCTTGTTAACTTTTGCAGGCCTTGAGATGCTTAGGTCGGTCCTAAAGACAACTGCCTGGACTTGGAGAGAAAGTGCGACTGCGGGTACTGAATTATCCTCTGGACGCTGAAATTCCGCCAAGCTATAAATATTTGAGAAATTGGTGGGCAGTTTTATTGTTTTACCTTTGCAGGTGTGAGAATTTATTTTGTTTTTGATAATTGGATATGAAAAACAAGAGGAAATCGAGTATATAATATATAACATAAGAGGGCTTTTGTAATTCAGGAATGAATATTAAGATTAAGCTCCATGGTTACGCATTTCCTAAGCTAATGGGTTTTGATTTTAATACTGATTTTAAATAGAAAACATAAATCACTCTGCTCTTAAATATTTAAAATAATAAAAATGAAATGTAAAACGTTCCTTGGCCCACATTTTATTTGTATTTGTTTCCCTCTTGTCGCAGTTTGGCCAGACAGTTGATGCGGATGTTGAATGGATTTCTTTTTCATTGCTGGACATTTTGGTCCTTGTTGCTGATGTTGTTTTGCTTGGGTTATGTTACCAAACTCCCATTCGGGCTTTCCTTTTTTCGGGGACAGGGACAGGAACAGAGACAGAGACAGATCTGGGTGCCTTGTGGGTTAAGAACTTTGAACTTGTGCTGTAACTTTTTCGTCGCTGGGGCTGGATCTGACAGCATTTGATTGCTCATGAAATCGATCGATTGTGGAAACGTGTTGATTGTATTGTTGTGAGCTCAAACCCAAAGGTCAAAAGTTTTCAATTCTCTCGTAAAAGTTGCTCTGTCGCCTTTTCTGTGGCATATAAAATGAAGTGTCCTCGTTACTCTTGGCTTCGGGAAAAAATCATTTAAATACATTTCACTTCCCGCCCCGCATTAAAATTGTATGCGATGAGGTCCCCAAGAAATGTGGCAGGGGACGAACGAGAGAGACTCGTTTTCATTTGGCTAGATACTCAGCCAAAAAGCCAGACATTTCCTGATTAATCTGTCAATATCCGCAAAGGAGAAGCGTTCACTTTGCAAACCAAATCATATTTTTCGCAGAAATGATGGATGTCCAATGTCCCCCATAATTAGACCTAAGGGCACATTGGTCGCGGTGAATCTTTTGTCACATGTTACAAGGATGCAGGCGACTGATGGATCGCTTGTTGATTGTTTGACCAACGGACTTGTTATATTTGATTTGTGCTCTTATGAATGGGCCATCGCTCATTTCGAGTTGTTCGCCTTTCTTGCCGTGAAGAAGATTTATTGGTCACTTTTATTAGAACTTTGTATTATCATGACATCTTTAGCTTTCCAAGGAATTCTATTCTTGTAAATTTAATTAAATTTCTAGAGTCCTAATTCATATATGTTTCTTTTAGTCTTTTTGTGAAGCAAATGAGATTTGCTTAAAACAAATTAATTTAAATAAGAAACTCTATTTGTCTGTGAACAAAATTTCCCAAGCTTATGATCCATTCCAGTCTCGACTTCGATATCTCCCTGGCACCATACTTCACTGCACCCGAGCTTGATGCTGCGTGACACGCAGTGCCGACACGTATAATAATAAGCGGAAATGTTGAAAAATTCAAAACGCTTCCGCGGCTCCCCCCAGTCTACTT
>JAEIIL010003965.1:0-11570 GCA_018905715.1 Drosophila lini | reverse complement strand
CTATTTCATTTTAAAATATGCTAAATCTAGCATGAAATAAGCTAAAATGGCAACACTGCTGCAACAGTTGCAACAGAGCGACCAGTTCGTGGCTCGCTTATCGCCGTTTCTGGGCGTGATTTGTCTTATTTGTTTTAGCTCCGTGGCCTGCATCGCTCCGTATGCAAATCTGTGAGCCCGAACTATTCAATTAAACGCCCCGCAGCCAAAAGTCGAGCCAACCCAAAGTGGAGTTAAATTTGCGATCGTTTCGAACGGCGCTTTGAAGTCCATCGAGTTGGCGGGCTGTGGGGCCTAATGGTATGCCTTGATAGCGTTCGGTTTTAGCGCTAATTTGATATATTTTCTGTTCATAAATGCTGCCCGACATTTGAATCAATTAATAGCCGCAGATTGAGCTGAGATTTCAGCTGGAACTATGCAGAGTTTATGCCCTGAATTCTAGCGAAAGTGTGCAAGAGTGAAATTCGAGCAGAAAAATCATGCCAAAAATGTGGTTCAATTTAGATGCTATCTTAATTGTGTTCGGTGACAAGCCACAGAAATATTTCCGGTTTTAAATTCGTTTTGGAACCTCACCCAACGTAATCTTTATTGCGCTTGTCTTTCTTATTTCGTTTACCACAATAAATGATTTGCCAGAAACTCAGTTACCTGACAACGCCATCCATTAAATTCTAATCCATTCTCAATTATGTTGGCCAGTCTCGAGAATTGCCACTTCTATCTCTGTGTATCCATTATTTCTTGAAAATCTTAAAAGCCGTTCTTTATTGGCGGCTGAAAATGCCCCTTCAAAATGCCCGATCGGAGGAGGAGGAAGAGGAGGAGGAGGAGGTCCGCCGGCAGCCGTGGTTTTAGCCATTAGCCATTAACATCGACATCCCACGGCATCCGGCGAGACGCGGTTAGCCGCAAAATATCGTTGTCTCTGCGGCAGCGACAACGGTGCAAATGCCTTTTAATTTGTCAAAGCCTAAAATATGAAAATTAAATGAGAAACCAAAGCAGTGCTATGCGGAGCTCCACTGTGGCCAACACAGTGGGTATATTACTTTGTTTGGAAAATTAGCTGAGAGATGATAATTTTTTGAAACTGGGATAACAATGGTTTTTAATTTGAGTTTATGCTTTGGAAACTATACTAATTTTAAATTTAAACTCTGGCAAACACTCTCTTCGTTATTTTTATTAGATTTAAATTACATTATTCTAAATTACTCAAGCACTATCAGATTATTATAATATTAGAGTATTTAAAAGTAGTTTAATCTCTCAGAGATTATACAAAGGTTTCCTTTTGCTGAAAAATCTTTGAAAATATATTAAAAAGAAGACATAGATTTCTTTAAAATGTTTAATAAATATCCTCTAGATCTATTCTCCCATAATCTCCCAGTTTTTCGGGCTTTTCCGCCACTGTTCCCTGGAATGCGTTCAACCGCGATCTGGGCTGGGTGTGGGTGCAATTTGCAAGCGGGCATAAATCAGCCGACAAGTGCGGGGGCTATTGTGGTCGGGCTATTGAATTACAATGCGGCGGGTCGCATTCGTTTTTTGGCTCTCCGCCATCGAAAGGCGGCAGGAGCGGCAGCAGCAGCAGCACGGCAACAGGTGGCCGGAGTTCATTCCAATGGCTGCAGAATTTCCCGAGACGCTGAAATGTGCCGCATTTATCATTGGAACGTATATTTGTCGCATGCGAAAGTGCCCCGGGCAGGCGGAAAATTAAATTTATGACGAACTCGTTTTCGGCGGGGCTTTCGGTTAGCGGCGCCAAGGCTTCGCTCTGGCCACGCCCCTTCCTAGAGTGGGCTGTGGGCTTTGAGCTGCTGAACCACTCGATATTAATCAAGTGACATTATTATGCAAACGGCGCAGATCCTGGACCAGTTTTCAAGGTTCCGTCGAGCGTTTAAAATACAATTAACCCATATTTTTACCCTCCATATGGCTGGCTATTTAATGTGTGTGAGTTTTCTCGAGGCTTTTCTGGTTGCCATGTTACATGTGAAAAAAAAATGTTTAGTGTTTAGAATGAAAAACAATATTTATAGATAAAGGTTGTCTTAAATATATCAATATATCTACAGCTTATAAGCGAATAGGAAATATATTTGAACTTCTTTTACATTACTAAAAGCTGCAAGGGATTATCTTTATATTTTTATTATTTATTAATAATTATTAACAACATTTTCCATTGTTTTTCTCTCTCTGCAGATACTTGCGAGACGGAGCTACTGCCGCCCAGCTCGATTGGCGAGCTGCCCGAGAAACTGCTGACCAGCGGCGTCTACCTACCAGGTGAGCCTCCGTCCATGTGCCGGGACCTAGGTGACAAACTTTCCATTTTCGCTGCGCCCCCCCAGTTCCGCCCGTCTAATTCTAGACTTTCACTGGACCAAAATCCAAATTTGCTTATAAATTGGAATCGCTTTGTAACGCCCCATCGGGCAATTTGCCTCCGGCAGCGTTGCCATTTCCCTGGCCATTCCATTTTCCTATTCAGACGATGGTGTTGGCGAAAAGTTGTTGGGAAAATCATAAAGTTGGCGCTTTTCAATTAATATGCACACGCTTTTTCGCACATTATCGAAGTGGTCGGGGCCACCCAGGGCGCAGCAATTGAGATCGGAGTGTCCGGAGTGTGTGTGATTTCCCACACCTCGATGAGATCTTTTCCATAACGCATTGTCCTTAACGATCCCTCCCAACTCTTTGCAGGCACACGCACCCTCCGAGGCGACCCGCTTGTGAGCGTGGACGCGGCCTGTGTGGCGTCCGCCGGCCTCAATTGCTATGAGCTGGCCACGCTGCTCCTCTACTACAGCACAATTCCGGAGCGCAGGTGAGTGGGGGATCAGTGGATGTACACTGGGAATAACTAACTCTAATTTGGGAATTTTTAAAAATAAGATTGGAATATTTTTAACTTGCTGAAAAGCTAAAGTTTCTGTGATTAATTCAGTTGAAACGCTCTCTTGTATTATATAAAAGTTATTTTCAATAAATTTGAGAATATCCCAAGAAATATCCAAATTTTCCCCCTGTGCACATCTCAATTTCCATATCTGAATCAGAATTAGTATCAGCCCCATCGGTTTAGTGTCAAAGTAACGCATGGGAATGGGCTCAACGAGCAGCTGTGGGCACAGCCACGACCACAGAATCAGAACCAGAACCAGTACGAGTTCGAGTACGAGTACGAGTCCCAGAATCAGCATCTGCATCCGAATCAGGCATTTCAATTTGTCTGGCAATAAGTTCATAGACTTGCAGGCCCCGTCCGTACCCAGTCGTCGTCGGCCCATCCATATTTACGAGCAGATATGCAAATGCGCCAGCCAACTCTGCCAAGTCAGCCAAATGGCGCTGGGAACGAAGCGGAGCTGCATTTAAGCCTTTAAGACGGTTCCCACTCCCACTCCGCCGGCCCCCAGTTCTTGGCCGAATGCATGTCAGTCAATTTGCCACTTTGGCTAAAAGGAAACATGCAACAGTAACAACAACAACAGCGAACAGCACTTGCATTGTGAGCCGCGAGAACTTAGCCTTAGAAAATAGAACAAAAGTCTGGTCTAAAAGTCGATAAACACTGTCCAGCAGGGTTGGCTATCTGCCCTAGATCTGCGATTGGATAGAGCCCTTTTATTAAGTAAATACATAACCAGGGCAAATTTTAGTTTACGAAAATCAAAATAAGAAAAGGGTTAAGGGGTTAAGACCAATAAGGCTCTAACAACGATTTTCGATTAGATTTTCAGATAAAGTTGGGTCGATATGGGGACAAAGAAGATTGGGGGAAGTCTTAAAACTTATAATTTCTGAGCTACTTAAGGCTAGAAAAAAAATAGAAGGAAAATATTACAAGATTGTTGTCTCTAGATTGGTTTAAATTATATTAAATAATTTAATTCAAAGATTAAACGAAATAGATAAACTTTTAAATATAAAAATTAGATTAAACCCCCTGCCTCTTGTTTCAGTTTATTTCTATTTTGTTTACATTTTAAGCAATAAATATATTATATTTACTATATGTTCTACTTTGTCTAATGTCAAGCTAAATGTTAATGTTCCTTTTAGAAGCAAAACTATTAATATGCCGTTGGAGTGCTTGAGTAAAAGAGCGTTACAAATTTCTTAACGAGCTTCAATTCACGTGATCACGGCAAAGGTCATGGGAAAGCCCGGGGGAAATCCCCATAAACCCCCCAGAACGTAGTGTTCCTTCCCTGCTGACGAGTGTAAATTAGAATTCCTCTCAGGCAGACATTTTTTATTTTTATTTTTCTGCATTTTGAGGGGCTGGATTTTCGCTGGCACGTCTTTCGAGGGGGGCCTGTGTGCGGCTTCCCTTTGAGGAGCGAGCGAGAGGCGCTGACATAGATGGAGCGAGAGAGGTAGCTGGCGATAACTGCAGGCAAATGAATGATTTTTTTTCCAGACAGATTCGTGACACTTTAAAATTTATGATGTGAACTTTTATTTTCCTATAATGCCTGTTGCTGTTTCTGCAAAGGTTCCCCGAGCCAGCCACACGATTCCTGGAAAAAACAGAAATATCTGTGAAATCTAAATCGACATAAGAGAACACTCGTATCGGGCGGCCACTTAGAGTTGCCAGTGCGATTCCCGTTCCAGTTTCAAAGCCTCAACTCCAGCTCTCCGACTCTGACTCTATCTCCATCTCAAGCTTCAGCTTCAGCTCCAACTTCATCTCTATCTCCAGCTGCATGTTGATGTTAATTGCTTCAATGCCAATTGGTAAAACGCGGCCAAATCGTGTAGAAAAGTCTTTGACAAACATTTGCACAGATTTATGCACTTGGAAAAATCGGGAAACAATTCTTAGTGGTTAACTGAAAGTGATAACTCTATGGGGAGTCGAAAGATTCCTTTTCAAACATCAGTCAAAAGAAGAATATCTGTTTTTAAAGTTAATACGGATTTAAAATCCATCTCGTTCAATCCCAAAAATTCCAAATTAAATTTAAAACTTATCTGATTGATTTTTTTGATCAAATGAGAGCTCTTTTATCCCATACTCCTACTTTTCCAAGTGTTTTCGCAGTGGCAGTTGCGCTGAAAAGCGAACCGAATAAAAACTGGCACATCTGCTGCCGCCTCATCATCATCAGCATCTCCACTCATCCCATCCCATCCCATCTTATACCATCGCATCCAGTCTTCGGATCTTTCTGACCTGACTCATGACGAGTTGGAGCTCCGAGACTTGACATTATTTGCGTTTGTTTGCCGACATGTGTAAGGTATTCATTAGCTGCCTGTCCAATTCCGAATGTCAGCCAGATGGACAGCAAATATTAGATGTTGGCTGAAGATGGGGATATGGATGTGTATGTGGATGTGGATGTTTGGTCTCCTCACAGTTTTCACCACTGCGGCAGTGTCAACATGGCCACTTGGCTTATCCGGAGCTTACATCATTTGTCTGGGCCAGAGGTCTGACCTCGGCAACGACTCCTACTCCAAGTGCGACTCCCCAAACACAGGGACCAAGTCGCAGCTCCGATGCCAATCCACAACTCCCTCCTCCATCGTATGTGTGTGTGTGTGACAGCTTGCAATTAAATTTGTTTTTATGGACAGAGTTTGGCGGGCACTGCACTTCTCGGAATCTTTGGCTGCAAAAGGTACGACTCCGACTCCGAACTCCAGTATAAATATGCATGCCCGCGCATAATACGGATATAAAAGAAAAGCTCGGGTTACACACGCTTGACCCGGCCTAGGGTTGTGCTCATATTTTAATGCGTCTTGCCCTACAAAATCAACTAAATCGGAGAGAGCATGCGCGGCTGTTCCCAAAACCGAAATGCATTTGAAAATAAAATTAGCAAAGGTTTAGAAAGGGGGAAAGGGGTCTTAAGAGGGTCTCGAGATTTCTTTAAAGAATCTAGTTTGGGGAAAAATAGTTTTGGTTCTTAATTGTGAACTTAATTTATGTTAAATAATATTTTTCTAAGAGAACAAGAACTACACATTCATAAAATAATAGTTAAAAGGTTCCTTTGCCTTTAGAATAATTTAAAACAGCTAACCAAAGAAGAACTCAATTGGAAAACTACATAAATTAACAAATCGTTTGACCTAACCCAAGTTTTAATGATTTAAGACTAGTCTGAACCTTTGTGCCTAAAATAAATGCAGCAGATTGTTTATACAGTTAACTCTTCAGTGAACTTAGCTACCTTCTATATTTACCCTCTATTGTACTTGTTCCTCCGACAGTTAGGGTATTCCCACTTTGAAGTGGCTAAATTACGGAAGAGCTGCTGCTGTCGGCTGCTGGCTCATTTGAGCGTGTATTTAGGCTGCTTTGAAATTGAAATGCCAGGCGCTCTTTATAGCCGCAGTGTGCGGCATCATTAAGCCGCTCTGGCAGCCCGGCGGCTGGGCAAACACGCCACATCAGCGCGGATCTCTCGGGCCCCGTGAGCATTGCGTGCAATTTGCAACTGCAACTTCAAGTGCGGCGGCGGTAGCGGGAGCGGGAGTGGGTGGACTTGCGCCTCCGACAGCCAATTGCCATGTGAGAACCAACCTACCTGGCCCGGCATGCGTTTACAGTTAACCAGCGGAGTTGGCTAAAAAGAATTTCAGACTTGAGCTGAGCAAACTTCGGGCAAAGTGTTAAGACACGGCTTGGCTCTTGGCGGAGCGGCAGCTGCCATTAGCAGCAATTTTCAATTTTTATTTACGCTGATTAAAAGTGGCTACCAACTTGTCATAGTTACGTGATTTTGCGAAAGGTAAAGTGCTTCATCTGGCCCAAGTCCAAGTGAGAGCCAAGTGCAGAGGCCGCTTATTGCCAATTAAGCCGAACTCGTTTTGGGCGTAGCCCAGAGTCGGTGTGTTCTGCTCGCTCTTTTGGAGCCGATCCCCAACAGACACCACCACCCAATCCGCCCAAGCATGGAGCTTGGAGCACTGAAACACTGGAGCTGGGCAGCCCACATGCGAACCAGTTCACCTGGAAGCCCGAGAATTGGCTTCGAATAAGAGCGATTAATGCCAAGGTGGATTCAGCCAAGGCGGGAAATGCTGCAACCGATTATGATGATTTATTGAATAATCATGGCCTTCGTGGCAGTTTACAATTCTAATTAGGTGTGTGGCCAAAGCTAGTTGCCCAAGAGATATATTGATTAGTCCAGGTAGAAGACTTCTTATTGCTGTTAAGATGACTTGATTTCAAGGCAAACGGGAATATATAATTAAAGCCTTAACTAGGTGTGTGTAATTATTTTATTAGTATTTCTTTTTCCTCTCTGATGAGTCTTAGAAGCATTTAACTTGTATACTAGATATGTAAGATTGAAGATCCTATTTTATTTTAAGGAATATTACTAGTACTTTATTATATTTCCGAACTAGTTCCCCTATCGACTCAACTCTGATCGACAAGAGGCAAACACTTTTGATGTTATTTATACGACTTGACCGTGCACTTCTCAGACCGCCACTCATTGCTTGTTTCCACTGCTCTTGCAGCTCCAGCACCGGCAGTTCCAGCTCCAACTCCTGTCCGCGTTCCACCCCGACAACACCCGGAACGACGGCAACAATCAATGGCCATAAAAGCGCGGAGCAACTGCAGCAGCAGCAGCAGCAGCAGCAGCAACAGCAACAACCCGCCCAACAGACATTTACCATTTTAATTGCCATCGAGAAGTCTCAACATTTATGCGTAATCGACTTAATTTGCCAAAGTCTCAGACTCTTAGCCAAGCAAATTGGCAATTGTGAAATTTTGGCCATTTGCAGCGATCCGAGTCTGTTGCAATTGTGCAACGAGCAGCAGCAACAGAAGCAGCAGAACAATAACAGTGATCACCAGGTGAGTCAAGGGTTTAGAGTTTATATAGCCTGACCTTTCAGATTGCGAAATTTGGCACACAGAGAAATTAGGGATCCTTTTTTAAACAAATTTTTAAATATTTCTTATGAGGATACTGAATATCAAGTCTTATTTGCTTTAAAAACAAATAAAATTGCTTTCATTGTAACTTAAATTTAATAGAAATTATCTCTCGGGATTACGATTAAATAGATACTTAACAATATTTCTCTGTGTGCAAGTCAGAGGGCGGGATCGAAAGGCCAGGCAACGGGCTAACGCCCCAGACCGAGTCCGATTCCAAGCCCCAGCCCGAGTCTGATCCCCAGCCAATTAACCTGGCCGACATGACCGGCTGGGCAAACAGAACCTGGCCACTAATGACATCGAGTCCGCTCTTTTGCTCTGACTCTGACCCCAAACAGGAGCCGTCGTCGTCGTCGTCGTCGTCGCATTTGGTTAAATTCATTAGCGTGGACCAAGTCACGACAAGTGTTGCGCCATCACAGCTCCCCGCCGCCTGCCTGATGCCCTCCGTGCCCGCCCTCGCGGCGCTACCCGACTGCGGGCAGCGGCATCACGACACGGCCAAGTGGCGCGAGTTCTTCGCCCAGCTGGAGGCCTTCCAGCGGCAGTGCTCCCTGGCCGGCGGCAGGCTGGTGACGGCCCTCAGCGACATACGCGCCGCCGATCTTCAGGGATTGCCCACGCGCCGCCAGCTCTACGGCCAGCATCGGGCTCTCAGTCGTGCGCTGATGGACTCGCAGCTGCACAGCCTCCGCAAGATGGGCGCCGGCCAGTTGGCCCGCCTGCAGGAGCTGGCCAGGGGCATCACCTCTGCCCCAGCTCCGGCTACTTCATCTGGCCAAAGGATGAGCACATCTCAGCCTCCGTCCCCGACTGCTTCGACCTCCTTGAGCACATCCCTCAATGCGGATGCCGCCTGCAAGCTACGCAAGGTGAGTCTTCTCTTCAACGAAGTGGATCGCGCCGCCCAGCGACTGGAGCAGCTGACGGAGCAGCGAAGGGAGCGCCTCAGGCAGCTGACCAGGCAACGTGCCCTCGAGGATGAGATCAATGAGGTGAGTAAAAGGGGAAATCCTACATTTAAAGTGGAATTTATATACATATTTGGGTTATGAGAACTTTATGAAAATATAAAAGAATTCGGACTATTAAACTTAAAAGTCTTTTTTAAAATATTTCCCAATGATAAACCTAAATTCTTGCCAGGCTTTTGCTTTTTTCTAAGTGAGACCTGTGCTACCTACAGTTAAGCCATCTTTATTCCCTCTCTGACATATCTTAGGATGTCAGGGAATGTTCCCTAGGTTCGCCGAACGATTTACAATATCCATAAAATCGGTTTCTCCCAGCAACTTTGTAGCTGCAAAGATTTAATGAGCTCGGGGACTAGGATTTGCTTTTGCTGACAGGAAATGCGGCAGGCAGAGCGAAATGCGAAGCCGAATGCCGAATGTATCTGGCAGATATCACCTGACATTGTTAATTGAATATGCATTGCTTTTAATGCCTGGCTTTATTAATTTATTACGCGCATCCGCTTAACCGCTTTCGCATTAGTTGCTGGGACGACGACGGTAGAGGATTGGATGTGGAAATGGAAATTGGGATTCAGGTGGAGATTGAGAGATGATGTGGCCAGTCAGCGGGCAAATGGAGCCGTTAGATAAGCCAGCTTGGCAGTGCCAGCGATGAGGAGCATCTGCCGCACAATCGCTGGGTTGTCGCTGCCACTTCCTGGCCCGGGCTTAATTGACTCGTTAATGAGTTTTGGCCGCAGGAAGGTATCCCTAACCGTGGCTGACTACCGTGCGCGCCATGAGCATAATTGCCGACGCACGCACCCACAACTCGTCTTCGTGGATCGCATGGAATGGCGTATGCATGTATCTCCTCTGGAAGATCTCGCTTAATCAGCGACAGTGACAGTTGCTGCAACGCCCAGATGGGCTACTCCTTTGGAGTCGCAGCTAATGCAATTCCGCTGATTAATCGCAATCATTTGTTGCGGGATTAGCTGCAGTTTACATATTCGTCATACTTTCGCGCCACTATTAACTTTGGCCATTATTATTATGATTGTTGATGCTGCCGCTTGATTTTGCTGCTGCCGCCGGTTAACAAAAGTATGTCAAATTGCAAATACACGACACGCAGCTACTGCACTTGCAGAAAAAAATTACCAATTAAAGTTGGGGGGCTTAAAAATAAATAATAATAAATTATTTCGAAATTTTAAAATCACTCATTCGCAAGGAATTTGAAAAAGCACAAGTCATTGAAAGAGAAATATAAAGGTTTGTTTGCTGATAGAAATCTTAACGATTTTCTTAATTTTAATTGTGAAATGTAATCAAAAATAAACTAATTTTAAGCCAGTATTATATTTTATATATATTAAATATTACATAAAAATTATGAATACAATTACAATGAGCAATTACCTTTTGTGCTTGTGCTTGCTAATTCCCTAGATAAGCCCTTGGGCTTCACTGTTTTAAAGATAAACTTTATATATTTTGCTTATGTAACTTTTGCCAAAAAAATCTCAAAAAACCAAAATCAATCAACAAACAAATAATCATAATTTATGAACATCTTTTCTCTGTGTACCCCACACACCATTTAAGGCCCAAGGCCCGATTGAATCCCCCTGCCAGAGATGTATAGATAGCCGTGCGAAATCCTCAATTTCATTTAATAATTTGCGGAAATTGGCATTTAAAAATTTGCCGAGCCTTGTTAGCGTTTCTTATGGACGAGTACGAGTACAAGTACGCCTCGTATGTGGCGTCTCTTGGCCTTTTTCACACGCTCCCGCGCACTCCGCTCCGCTTGAGAAATGTGCGGCCATTTATCTGACTTGATTTTTGAGCAAAAATTGAATTTTAATTGCCAACGAAAAGTTAATGAGAAAAGTGAAAGCAAGGTTAAAGAAATTAAATGCAATCTTATTTTTCTCTCTCTCTCTCGGCTCCCGGTGGCTGGCAGTTTGTTTGTTTTTGTGTGTGATTTTTCAATCGCCCATTGATTCGCACTCGAATTCGATACGATTCGTTGACTCTGCCCATTTCATTTCATTTGATTTGATTTCATTCGGTTTCATTCATTTCCATTCCAAAAGTAGTTCACCGATAAGCGGCAGCCTGTCCATTCAGCTGTCTTGATGTCGGTTTGAGAGACCGACTGTCGGGGTGTCTGGGTGTCTGGCAGTCTGAGTGTCCCGCTTGTCATATCGCGATCGGCGCAAAAATCATACTAAGAGATACTTACGAGTATTTAACACCAACACGCTTTCAATTAAAAAGGCGTTGACAGCTACCAATTTTGTGCAGATCGTTGTTGGCTTTTGTCTTGCCCCTTGTCTCCTCTCTGTAGATACGCTTTCAAAGTGTGTGGGTAGGAGGAATATTGTATTGAGTTGGGTTTTAATTTTTAATTATTTTTAAATACCTTTTTATTTTAAAAGATTTTCAAACTTGTACATACTCTAGGAAAGAGAGCTAGTAAGAGCTTTATTTCTGTAATAATTCTCTCTAATGAGTCACACATGTGTAATATTTATATTTAGAAAAAACACTAATAAATCAAGATTTAGGTTTCCTGAATGTCTGGAAACCATTTCAGATAATTTTAGACTTCAAATATAAAAAAGTTGTATATCTACATTGATAGTAGC
>JAEIIL010003963.1:0-22887 GCA_018905715.1 Drosophila lini | reverse complement strand
CAGTATTTTAATCAGTCTTAAAATTGTATCTAGAGGAACAATTAAAACCAACTCATTATTTACTTTTACTATTTTTAAAATCTTGTGAAAAAATGTAGTAAAAATTGTTATGTACAAGAAAATAAATATAAATATATATATTTTTAACTGTTAAGCCTGTTTTTAATTTCCTTGCTGCATCAGGGGATAGTCCTGAGTCATGTTACACGTTTCCAACTCAATGCCTGTTGTTCTTTTCCCTAAATTCCTAATAAAAATATGCTGCTAATAAAAATTTCATAATACTAATTTAAGAGCTTACCTATCACGAATGTCTCTAAGCAACTCCTTGTTGCAGATTGTTACCAAAAATATAATCATACCCTGGCTGGAGTTTATAATTTCATTCACTGTGACAAAAGGCTTCCATACATGTTCCAATTCACAGATAAACGCCAAAATTTCCAATAACCAAGATCCACCCATAATGATAAACAAATACAGATACAGACCGAAGCTGGAAAGGAGTTGAGAAATAGATTAAATAGTTGAACTTTCTAAGAAATGCAAGCCAAGTTTATAAATAATCGTTGAACCTAGTTAATTAGAAGTCTTGCAATTCAGTTTAAAACAGCTTTTCTTCCATAGAGATTAGATTAAAAAGCTAAATTCGTATTAAATCGTGTATAAATCATTTTTTAACATAAACAAATGACATACTTATCTCTGTTTCTGGACCTTTGCTTCTCCTCGAATTTGCTAAGCACTTTTGTCCTGCTCTTGTTTTCCTCGTAAATATGCCGACTCGTCAAAATGTACATGATTATGTTAAAGGATATAAGGATGGCGATTGGCAAATAAAAATACAGCATTCCGGACCAGGAGTCGGCTAAAAAAAAGACACAATTAACTAATTAAACCATTAAAATTTAATAAAGAAACGTTGAACTTACTGCTGATCCAGCAGGAATACATGCCCACGCCAGGAAGCAGGGTGTCTTCGGTAAATTCCACCAACTTATCGACCAAAAATATAACCAATGTTAAAATGCCAGCTATGCTCCAAGCGATGAGATTGTAGATGAGGAACATTGAACGATTGCTTCTTTGGAATATTTGGACATGGTGCAGGCCAAAATGCCGCCAAACATCGAAACTGATTGCGGAAAGCCAGACAAAGGTGGCCATAGCCATAAAGTAACCAGCGTAACCTGACATAAAAGTAACTATTAGTTTGAGTAATTATTTTTGTAGATAAATCTTTGAAATTTACCAGTAATGAGGCAGAAGACACGGTTCTCCTCAGGTAATCGAAACATACTGATGACATTCAATAAAAATGTGGCCAAGAGGCAGACAAAATAGAGAATAGAGCACATGCCATGCAGGGAATGAAATCTGGGCAGCCACAAATATAAGGCAATTGTAATGGCCAGAAAAGCCACGGATACTAACTTGACTAATAAAAAGAAAATTATAAAATATAAACTCATTTTAAATCTCCACAAAACCTACCATAAGCCATAGTCAGAGATGGCTGTATAATGCAGTTATATGGCACCAGGCTGTAGGCTGTGCCACTATCCGACATTTGAGGTTGCAGGCAATAGTCCTGCTTGGAGAGAAAGGCCTGATCGTAATGGCGGAACAGTGTTCCATTCTGGAAACGAATTTCACTTTATGAATGTTTCTAAAAACATACTTTTAACAACAAAGCAAACCTCGAACAAGGTCCACTTATCGTCATCGGTCAGTTCTTGATTGAGAGAGTAATGCTCCTGACAGGGCAGAGGAAGCTCCTCTTGCAGTATGATATCCTTGAGAATGTGCCTCTTCACCAAGGTTCCATCCTGTAGCGTTACATTTAGAGTATAATCATATCTGAGAGTCTCGTTTATATAGTCTGCGGAGCAACCATCGCTTTCCATGAACTTCTTTGAATGGCAACACAAGCGTATACACGGCCTCAACTTGCACACACATCCTCGAACGTGGTTGGGAACCGGTTCTCTGTCTCCATCGTGCGTGACCTCGTAGTCATATTCCCCTGTCAAGTGGGCAGGAACAATGAGATCCTCGTACCTATACGATCCATTCTCGAACTTGAAGCCACGCTTTAGATCCACAGTATCGAAGTAATCACAATCCGCAATATCGGCTTTAATGCCAACCAAAAGAATGGAGCAACAAATTGTGAACAAACAAAGAGATTGACTCATTCCGCCGGTGTATTTTAACTCTGAATATATTTTGTTGACTTCTTCGCTTGAGTGTTCGCTGAGAACTGATATGCGAAGCGCTAAAACATCCCGAGAAATTTCAAAACAAGCATGAAGTCAATCTTATTTCCTGGAAAAAACCAAGCAGGCGTTAGAGATACTCGGTAACCGGCAGAGGAAAATGTTAACAAATTAAGGCAAATGCTAGGAACATGTTGTGCAAAGCCCCAAATAAAAAGCATACTAATTTTATAAATTTTCAAAAGAACAATAAAATGAATCATCATAATCGTCGACTCCACAGGTCAAAAATCGAGTCTAATCAATATCTTTTTTAGTCTCTAAGATCTCCCCAGGACCTGCCTAAACTCCATATTTAATTGCCCATTTGAAGTTTCGATTTTTTTCTTTAAGTGCACATTATTTAAAAATAACAGCTCCAGCAAAAACCAGAAACGTAAAGCGGTTTTAATTTTTGGACATTTTTTATTACATCTGTATACATTTATAAAATATATTAAACAGTAACATAGTTTTATATTAACAGTACCGTACACAGTAAAAGTAATCGTACACATTAATAAGAGTCATAAAACATTTATAATCTATATCTTTGTGCTATATCAACTTTCAGTTTCAGCCGCACACGAAGCTTAGCTTGCCAAACAGGATTTTATGGAAACAGGTGACGACATATAGAAAGATCTTGGAAATTGCATTTAATTGTTGAATAACAAGAACACAAAGAAACAATCAACTTAGGCGTAGACAGTAGCAATAATAATAATAATAATAATAATAATAGTAATAATAGTAATAATAATAATAATAGTTGCTATATCCGCATTTCGAGAATGAAACGTGGTGCACATTTTCTTGAATAGAAAAGTTTTTGGATTTCTTTTTAATTTGTTTTTTTTGTGAATTTTGTTTTTTTTTTTTACATGTTAACCAACCAACTTAAAATAATTTGTCACTAAAATACAAACTTAAACAAACGATAATTTGCTTGCAAATAGTATTTACACATAGAATTTAAAATAATTTGTTTTTTGATTTGTTTTTCCTCCCATTTTGTTGTTTGTTTTTTTTTTACCTCTTCGTACAAGTTCTCTGACTAGTGGTTTACTATATATATGTTTTTATCAATATATCTTCTTGTGTATATATATATTTTTACTATATATGCCAGTTTGCATTATTAGACTACCTGATTTGAAACCACAACACTTATTTAAATTGCAAAAACGTTAAACCTCTAAAAAATACATTTAATTCACATTTAGTTTTGTTTTAAAATCCATTAGATTTCTTTTTACGTGGGACTGACTCTTGGCATCATATACATGCATGTTTTCTACACATACATATATGTTTTTTTTTATATAATAGACATTTATGCTTTGTTCAAAAATAGTTAACGAGCAAAACCAACTGCTTGCTCTCCATCATCAAGTTTATTTATTGGTTTATCAAACCAAATAAAAATAATAAAGCCGGGCGCTTCTGAAATCCCCAGCGACTTGAAATCTACTCCTGTGGTGTCTAAAAGGATGCTTATGCTGAATTTCATTTATGTCCTTAAGCTTCTTTTGGGATCTATAAATCTCTTACAGCATTTCTTTTACACTTTTTAAGTATTTCTTGGCTTGGAACAAGTTTTAAATTTTACTTTACCCTACATTATTTCTCTTTCCAAATCCCTATCAGAAGCACCCCCATTGAATTCGCTTTCTCCACTTTTTTTATACTTGGGCGCAGATGCCGCTTAGTGTTTTTGTTTTGAGATTAATCATTTAATGATTATTCACAGAAGTACTGAGGTAGAGTTGTTCCATCTGCTGACCCGTCGCCTGCTCTCTTGCTCTTCTTTATCCTACCAACTCTGGTTCATGGCTTGCTCCAGCTTGGCCTTGGCCACCGCTGCTGCAGCCACTGCTGCCGCCTGGGCTGCCGCCGAGTTGGTGGAAAGGGGAATTCCCGATCCCGCAGGCTGTTGCTGTTTTCCAGCAGCCACGGCAGCAGCAGCCGCAGCGGCTGCCAAAAGGGACGCGGACGGGGTGCTGGGCATGAAGTTAACATTGATGTTGATGGGATGCACCACTGGCATGCTCGTGAAGCTCTTCTCCAGCAGATCCATGCCGTTCAGGTACGGCACCAGCGCATTGTAGTCGACGTTGAGGGGCACATAGTAGTTGCCCTGGCCGTGGAGCGCGAAGATCGGCACGGTGAAGGAGTGCCTCGGCGGCAGCGGGGCAGTGGTGCTGCTGGGAGTGCTCAACTGGGCTCCGGCAGCCGCCACAGCGCTCAGCTTGGCCAGGAGGGGACTGGAGTTGGAGTTGCCGTTGTGCAGCTCGGACTTGATGTCCTTGATGTCGCTAAAGTTGAACGAGGGCGAGGGCTTGTCCAGACGGGCGGGATTCGCATTGGTGCCGCTGGCCTCGGTGTGCACCTCCAGCGGTATCTCGCCATTGGCCGCCGCCTCAGCAAGCTTCCGCTTCTTGGCCATAATCGGGGCTATCTCCGGCTCCGTGCCGTCCTTTGAGTGCTCCGAGTGCGCCTGCATGTGCGAGTGATCGCTCTGCAGGTGAGCAGCCACTGGACAGTGTTCGCTACTCGTCTCCTCGTCGTGCAGTTCGTGGACGAAGCGCTCCTTGATGTGGTTCTTGTACTTGTAGTTGTTGTTGTGCTCCACCTCGTGCGACGACTCCGAGTAGTTGCGCATCCGCACGGACAGCAGGCTATCCTGGGTGTGGTGGCTGTGGGCCAGATGGGGATGCTGCTGCAACAGCAGATCCCTGGGCGGCGGCGAGTGCATGTTGGAGGTGTCTGTGTGGAGTATGGGTTCCCGAGACGACTCAAAGTCGTGGTGGCTGCTGTCCGTGTTGTGGTGATGATGATGATGGGGGGCTGTGGAGGTGATCACGGGCGCCTGGTGCGGCTGCTGATGGGCAGCCAGCGGTGTGACTTTGGGAGCCGGCGGGCAGGTGGTGGAGCTAGCCGCATTGCTGCTGCTGTTGCTGCCACTGCTGTTGCTGTTGTTGTTGCCACTGGCCACCGCACCAGCTCCGTTTCCCGTGGAATTACTGGGCACATTGTCGCCTCCTAACGAGGCTCCACCACTGCCTGCTCCATTGGTCAGCGGCACCTTGGACTCAAGGGCACCGTTCGATCCGTTAGAACTGCCATTGGCCACGGCAACGACAGCGGCTGCTGCTGCTGCCGCCGCCTGCTGGCTCCTCTGCAGCTGGTTGAGATGGTTGCGGAAGCTCAGATCCTTGACATCGTTGTGATCCTGGCTATGCTCCACATCCGAGGCCGAGGCGGCGCCCAGCATGTCGCGCAGGTGGCACAGAGGAGGATGGTATGCCTGGTGCGGGCTGCCACTCGAGGCGCTCACATTGTCCGGCATGTGGCAGCTGCGCGTTGACTTGTAGCAGTCCGCTGGAGGGAAAAACACAAGGATTAGCTAATTGATTCACTTCGTTTAAATGGTCAAGGACTCACTCTTGAACATCTCATCGATGTGCTCCTGCAGGCGACCCAACAGGCGGTGGCAAAAGTCCTGCATGTGGACATCGTACAGAAACTTGGCCGCCTCCTTCATGCAGTCCATGTAGCCGCTCCGGTAGTCGCTCTCCTTCTGCTGACACTCGCTCTGCAGGTGCTTCAGGTGACGAATGGCCATCTCGATGATCTCCGTCTTCTCGATGCGGCCACGACCCTTGCGCTGATACTGCGGCGGGATGAGGCGGGATAGATCCGCCAGGCAGGAGTTCATGCGATCCCGTCTCCGCTTCTCGATTATGCGATGGGAGAGTGGATCTTGCTATGGATAGATAGTCGTATATACGGTTTGGTTAGTGACGTTTACGAAGGGGTGGTTGGTAGGACCCATTTTAGGGTTTTTCTTGGGCTTTTTACGACCCCTAAAGCTAAATGATTGTTCTGCTGAGAGGCGTTTTTCTTTTGCTATTTCATTTCACTTTATTTTTCGCTAGTTTCGGTTCTAATTTTTTTCGCTTTATTATCATTCTTTCATCAATTTCGGCTAACAATAAAGAAAAGGGTCAAAAGTGTCGGCTGCGTTGATCGATGGCGGGGAGGCGGCATCATGGCTCAAGGTCATAGCTCGTGTGTGTAGTGGGTGGTGGTTGGTGGGGTGAGAGTGTGTGATAGCTAGTGGGCGTGGGCGTCGTCATCCTTGCGCTGCTCTAACGCTCTTTTGATCCTTTGATCTTGTCTCAGTGCTTGTTTTTTTTTTATTTATTTGTTCAATTGATTCGGAATTCGAAAATATATGTGATCGCGAGTTGTTTTTGTTTATTTTTTTTCGCTCTCTAAAATTGTAATATTTACCCTCGATGTCTTATTACGTCTTCCGGTGGCATATTCAGCATCGTCCTCGCTGTATGCCGTGGCGGATGTTGAAAAATTTAAACTAGATTCTGTGCAATAAGGAAAACTGGAGACAGCTGCTTCGCTATAATTCGTTTAGATATGCAAAAAGAAGTGGGAAGGATAAAGAAACACAGATAAGTCCAAATCTTGTTCAAAAATATTTGTATATTATTTGTTTGTTTTTAATCAGATTTTCGTTTTGGTTCAGATTTTTGTTTTCGTTTTAGTAATGCATTTATTAGGCGCATAACTTAGCCTGACTTAGGAGTAGTAACTAAAGCTAGTTAACCTAAGATTAATAGTTAAGGTCGTTTAAAACTAATTGGTTTTTAGTTTGTTTTTTGGTTATCTTTTATTCAGTAATTCGAAAAAGTATGTAAAATAAATTAAGGCTGCAATGGAACAGAGAGAACAAAGGATTAAACATGTTGCTGGTTCAGCCAAATCAATCGGTGAGTGCGTCTCAAAGAGCTCTCTCCCTCAGCTAGCTGGGTTTTTGGGCCGAGTGGTCGGTCGCTTGGCTAAAATCAAACGAGCGTTTTGTTTGGTTTGTGTTGTAGTAAAACGGGGTGCAAAGGCCTTAAAGTACGATTAGCATACGATACGTAGTTGTTGTTGGTGCAGGAGGGACATATTCCAGGATAGATCCTTATGTCCAGGAAGGTGAAACTCTATACATCACATTTACACACGCACAATAACAAAAAAAAACATATTCAGAATAATTGGGTGTGGATCTCTCTACATTTAACATTTTATAATAACTAAAATACTACAAATATTCGGGTCCTAAATCATTATATTTAGATTAAAAAAAAATCCCACAATCACGACAACCATCAATCACACTCTGCGTAAAAGCATTTCTACTGGCATAAACCATTTGATTTTAAAATTTATTTCAAGAACTTGCCCCGCCAGATGCCACACGTTTTCATACATGTGTACTCCATATACACAGACATACTTCTATATATCGGGCCATCTAATTTTAGACTCTACACGTTTTTATTGCCATGTGCCAACAAAAATATAATAAAATGCTGAGCGCAAAAACTCGAACAAAATTTTTGTAAAGCATTAACAAAAACAAAAAAAAATCCCAGAAAATTGGTTGCCAAGCGCCGCCGCAGAGGAAATATCATAGAGTAAACTATACACACACAGAAACAGCACATCCTACACGATTCTACATTTAACAGACCCATTGAATGCCAATTTCTCGAACCAAAACAAAGGCACACACATCATAACGACGGTAAGACGGCCAAGAGAAACGGGTCGAAAGCGCTAGAAACCAAAATAAAATAAAGTGGCCGCAAGAGCACAGTGCCTGCTGCTGCTCGTAATAATAAGTGTCATGGCTTTGGGCGATAAGCGGGGCGACAACAAACAAATCATATACTATATATGCGTTATTTATCCATCCACATAGTATACATGGCGAGAGATACCAGAACGCACCAGTCCCCGGCGCCTAGAACTTGTTTATCCGATCTGAATCGACTTGGCCCCGCCCCTTCCGCCCTCTCTCAACCGAAAAAAAGGCGTCAGCAACTTGTTTTCATCTCGACGTTTAGCACAATTTGCTGAATTCGATTTGTAAACCGTGGCCAATTATCGGTCCACCAGCTCTTCAACTCGCTGGCTCACACTGCGTATGAGTAATGCAAACACAAAAGTGATTTCGAACTGGGCGTGGCACATCATCGCCTTGGATAAATGCAGGTTGACGACTGCACTTGAGACAATATTTATTCATGATTTAGATATCGCGCGAGAGAGAGAGGAGTTCTTGAAGGGTAAACAATAAAGAGTTGTAGAAAACAACCAAAAATCTATGTGACAAAAGGCTTTAACAAAGTATACAGTTTATCAAACAATAAATGCAAAAACCAGAGTTAGTCTTAAGTTAATTTGCAGTTTATTGAATTTCCTTACCCAATAATTGCCTTTACACATAAATATTGTTGGAATCTGTTAATTGTGTTGGCTTGTTTGGGAACTAGAAATATTGTTGCATTACAATTACTAATCATTGGTATTCAATTAAATAGCTTAATTGTGATAAATCTATCTAAAAATGTGTTTCCTATGATTCTCCCATTATTCTTCGTCATACATTTTAATCGAGTTCATCAGATTGTTGTCTGCTTGCGGAGGCTTGTTTAATTTTGGGGGCTGCGCCATCGGCAAGATGCCGCCACCCCCCACGAAAAAATGGCGATGGCGCTGGCCCAGTGAAATGGCTTGCGTTTTGTTTACGTTCTCCGACCGTTTTTGTCATCGCACTATTAAGTAATTGGCACAGAAAGACAAGTACGCCAAATACGAGGGCGAGATCCACAGGTAGTCCGCGACCCTGCCCCGATGACGACAGTTCCGATCAGTCGCCGTGGCCTGCCAAAGGCATGGACAGCATTCCCCGATCCGGATCCTACATAGAGAGAATGTAGCGCTTCTGGCACGTTTGTCTACGCATGAGTCGGTGATAATTGGCCCGTAGTAATGTATAATATAGTTTGCACACGCTCGCTGTGATATCTCTGAACTTGGTTCATTGATATTCGAGTCTAACCATTTCCTGTCCTTATCGCGGGTAGTTAAACCCTATAATGATAAGATTACATAGCAACACGTGACGGCCTTTCTATTATGTTATTTTTCTGTTTTTCTGCCATTATTGTTGGTCATTTCGAGTGCCATAAATAGTAGAGCAAACTGATATAAGCCAAATACAACTTGTTCTTGGCGGTTTATTTAATCTTCTTGTGGATGGTGGGAAATTCCCAGGAATTACATACCAAAACAAGCTGTTAAGATTAGTAAGTGATCCCCCTCTTCCTCTGAGATGTGCTATAATGACAATGCTCTGAGACAGTCATATCTTGATGACCGAAAAATCCAAAGCTAATCAACAACCAAGTGTCATTTACTGTTGACTCACTCAGTGATTCATATATAGTATCTGATGTCGATGCTAAGAGCATAACAATGCCCACACAACAAATCGAAATAAACTAAGAAAATAATCAAAAAACAATATATTTAATACTTAAAAAAAGATAAATATAACTACAAAGAAGGTGATAGAAGGTAAAAGGTAGTTCTAGAATTTCGTATATTTTATTAGCTTTGAAATATTTATTTTGTTTGTTAGAATGTATCTCACAAAACTCATAGTTGCAGCGCTAGAATGAACTATTTCTCGATGCGTAATTATTTACACAACCCAGATGTTAACGGTGGACAATCCAAAGCATTCAATGCCAACAGTTTCCGCCGCCGATCTGTGTCACAAAAATTTCCATATCGACATTGGGCAATGGAAATGCGCTGCCTCTGTCTCAGATTTTGAATTGTGAAATCTCCGAGGGCAGCAAGAGCGGAAAACAACCGAGACAAGTGATGACGCCAAAGGCGCAGAGAGACAACAAAAAATAAATCAAAATAAATAGAATAGAAGAATATGTGTGCTCAGTGTGTCTAATTAACAAAGTGGGCGGGTCTGCTGCTGGACTGGTCTGGTTCTCGCCTGATCGTCGACCTTGAATGCTGCGCTTGGCTGATAAGATTTATCACGAATATATAGCCAGCTAGATTAGCGCCAATTACGCTTGAAAAGCTGAATACTGCATTTGCGGTCAGGTGAGCGATGCGCCATCACGTGAGATTCCGCAGACTCGAACTGGAACTGGAACTAAAATTGCCGAACAGCTCATAAATATTCAGATAAATACAGACGAAACAGACGCAAAACTACGTTTCGGCGGGCACGTGATATAATTGTTATTGGCCAAAGTGCAAAGACCAGAAAAACATGAGCGCCGAAAATTGCAGCAGCAGCGCAATTCGACTCGCAGCAATTTCAGACTTTACCAACACAAACGTGTGCACGTGCCGGATGGTTTGGTCGGCAACAGTGTTTTGGGATTGGACTTGGTTCGGGAATGGGAATGGAATCGAGGAACCGAAAATGGAATCGAAATTGCGGTGGCGAGGGCAACAGTCCGTACCCCTGCAAATGGCTCTCTGGCGTGCTGTCTAAGCGAAAAACAATTCAGTGCGAGTATAAACAGATACATGTGTACATATGCCGTGCACAAGATACAGATACAAATGCCACACACAGCTATGCATAGATACAAATACGAGGCCAATTGTAGGAGGTTCTACGCACACAATTGTCGGACCATCGAATTTTCAAGATTCACTGGAAATGTGCAAATGGAAATCTCGTAGCTCCGGGTGATGAGATAAAGCTGTCTTTGTTTCAAGGAAAGTGAATCACAAATGGCGGAGTATACACAGCACAGTTGAGTCTGGCTTATGAAACTCTTACACGAAGCTTGTAAGTAAATATGTGCAATATTAGGCCAAGCTTTTAATATATAAATATTTATTTATTAATTAAGAATTTATGGCGAATAGTTTAGTAATTTGACAGAAGACTTACTATTTTTAGACCGTTTTACTATAAGAACTGATGACAAACAAACAGACATATGAATATATCTTCTCTCCCCAACTATATTCTATGCAAATCATTCATGAAAACTCATCGATAATATACCCAAAAGCTACTCGAACTGTTTACTTTTATTACCCAGTTTAACATATGCAAATAAGTTACTAGAAATGGGTTTCCCCTGCGTACACTCCAAATTCCAACGCTAATCGTACATCCCAGATCTGCAGTCACACTTACCCCCCGGATCCATTTGCATTTTCCCCGGACCAGCCCCATCCGCATTCCCCAGATGAAATAAATGAACCGCACCGCACACTCGCCATAACTGGGTCAAAAGACACTCAAATCCATCTATTTAAATCGTTTAGCGGCAATCAAATGCAGTGGTCATGAGTCACCGCCGCCGCCGCCATCAACGGACCCCGCCAAAAAGCATCGAGCGAAGTGCATTAATCACGGCAGTCACGAAAATCCACCACATACCCGTACATATATATACATATGTATATATACTATGTGAATTTCACAATATCTGCAGCACGTTTCACAGGGGTTACAAGGGGGTTTTCAGAGGGGGGTCAGCTTGGCATGGAACGTGAACGTTGCAGGGTCTACGTGCCCGCCTCTCAAATGCCAATGGACGTCGAACCGACGATGACGATGACGAAGACGATAAGAAGACCGGCGACGGAACGGATCGATGCGGATCGGTTCGAGATCGAGATCGGTTCGGGGTTCGTCCCGGACACAGGCGGATATATACATATGTATCTGTCCATATAATTTATAACACTCTTCGTTTTGAGGCTATTTATAGCCTGCAGCATGCGTTTGTTGTTTGTTTTGTTGATAAACACGATATACGATACATATATTCGATCGAAAAAGTGAAAGAATTATAAACAACTGTGTTTATATGGGAATTTTGACAATTAATTAGTAAATATTGTTGTTTTTTAGAAATAAATTTTCAGGGTATTCACCTTTGTTAAGTACATTTAAATTAATGCAAATAATTTAATTGCAAAATGACACTGTACGTTTTTTTGTCATTAAATTTTAAGTGTTTTAGAAAACATATAAATTTCCAGTTTAATCACTCTGCAAAAAGCGTATTACCGAGTTTCCACTGCAGTTTTCTTGGTAACTCTCGCATATCCTTGTTGATTATTTAGACGTGTTGTCTTGCTGAACATCTGTGATTTGCTAAGCCTACAGGGAGTCCTTTCCGGATCCTTGTAACACAGACGTAGCCAGCAAACAAACACACTTTCTCAGAGTTCTCAGGCCGGTGCAGTAGTTGAGTTTCATGTTGAGTTTCCATTGGATTTTTCCACCGTAAATAAGACTAATCACTGGGTCAGGGTCTTTAGATCGTCTGTAGGCGTCGTTGACAAGATCCCGAAATCGAAAACAACGAGAGACAGCTGAGTATTAAATGGGGTTGGGGGGAGTATTATAATTTTTTTGTTTTCCATGTGGAGGGGCTTAGCAACTGTCTCGTCGTGCAACAAACCCGAGATCTCACTGACGCTTGACAACTCTGGACACTTGATGGATACACATGGCGGCTATAGATATAGATAGAGAGACACTATACTTTCCGAGGGCGATTGTGCGTCACGCCCGCTTTGCTTTTTATCGCGTGTTTGCTTATCTCTATAGATATTTGTGTGTTTTTTCGCTGTTATTTTTTTCGCTTTTATTGCCTGACTTTGGTGTTGATTAAGATGGCAGCGCGTAATGCAAATTATAAACACTTCAGCGGCGACGAAGACGCGTGTTTACCCCAAGTGCCATTTGATAAGGCATCCAACCGCAGGGGCAAACCAAATTTATAATGTTTAGTCTATTTTTTGTCGTTTGATCACGCGTGCAAAGATTAAATTTGTACCGAACCGATCGTTTAAAAATGTATTTAACCTGTTTCGCTCATTAGTTTCCAGTTTCCAAGCTAATTATAGCGACTAGACGGCACACGTGACGTATACGTAATCATGACCATTCATACGCCATGTGTAACTTTCCCCCACAAAAAAAACACTCAAAGCTGAAACCAAAAAACCAACTGGAAAAAACCCGAACCGAATCGAAAACCCTAACGAAAACAAAAGCTAAGGCCAATCAAATTGGGCTGCATATTTGATGAGCGGTTCATTCGATTAGCCCTTGTGTATTTATAGAGGAAAACGCTCCCAGGAGCCGTGGTGGTGGTCACCGAATACTAAAATAGCCAAAAACAATGCTCAATCAAAAACACAGCAGCTAGAACAGCAGAAACATGAGGGAAACACAAAACTTGTTGACCTTCAAAAGGACACCGACTGGCACCCACAACACACCCCGCCCCACGCCCTCGAAAGGCCACACAGACACGTGAAAAGTACACCCATCCAACCCCCAATCGGAGGAGTTGGGAAAGGGCCTGCCACGCTGTTGTTAACTGATATTTATAGCCACGTTTTGGCCGTTGACATTTAACAGACGGGAATGAAAGTTGGTAAGAACTCAGCTTAAGTTATTTATCGCAACTCTGGCTCACAGCATTCTTCCTCTTCGTGCTTAAGCCAAGTTTAAGTTTAATAAAATAAATGGGTTAAAAATTAAAAGTCTTCTCTACTTTTCAGAAGGTTAACTTTTACCACAAGGCCCTCCTCAAGCGCTCCGCTTAAATTATTTATAGCTGCCCCCGGCGACACCAACGCCTTAATGTATTTATTGAAACTCTGGCCACACCAACGCAGCTTTTTTGCGGTTCCACTCGGGCACGTTTAAACGAAATTCAAGTTCAAAAAATTAAATTCGTTGGGATGGTGGAAGGGGGAAACCTCGCAGGGAAAATCAACGGAACATCACGTTTGGCAAGTCGTGCGTTGGTTTTTTTTTCTTTTTCTTTATTTTTTGTTTTGGCAAACACAGAAAAATAAAGATGAAATAAAGCAAAACTAAAGCAAGAATCTCAACTAAGAATAGCCCGGCGACAGAGTCTGCCCACGTTTTCTTCGCCCGATTTTCGCGTTTGTTTTGCAAATTCAAAATTGCTTTCTAGCTCGGTGGCTAAAAATACGTGGCCCACACAATCACACACACGTACAAGATCGAAAGATCCACACCCAATCCTGTCTAGCACACACGCTTAAAAAAAAACAACAACAAGAAGATATGGAAGAGGCGGAGACTTAGGCTAAAACCACTAAATTCGAGTCTAAGATCTACACTAAACCATTAATTAGTTCACAGAGAAAAAGCATCACAATATGGTACACAATAAATAGTTTGATTGATTGCTTTATAACTCTTTAGTTATAATTTTAACTTCAATAAACAATTTTCTTCGGTTTACTTATCCTTTCTAAATGGCAAACTGCTGTTACACTTTGTGATATTTTTTATCTGTGTGCTTAAGCTTAACGCGCGCAGGTGAAAGTGAGTTTTGGGTTTTGGTTTCGATTTTGGATTTCGGATTTTTTGATTTTTGCATTGTTTTGATTTTATTAATCATTCGACTTGCAGTCCAGCGGGATCTGTGGCCGTCATACCTACCTCTCATACTTAACCGGATGTGCGGCGTGTCCGTTCGCCTCGCTCCAGTAGGGCTCCATGGTGGGGCTGCCGCTGCCGCTACCGCTACCGCTGCTCCTCCGCGATCCGCTCCCCGATCCTCGTCGGACTCCGATTTCGCTTCTGAATCCGCTCCTGGGCAGTGTAACCGTAGGCTGCTCCTGCTGCTGCTGCGTCGCCGTCGTTTGCTGCAGTTGCGGTGGAATGGTGGAAGTGGTCTGCGCTCCTTACGTCAATGCAGAAATAATTGAGAGATAAATGCCGGGGCGAGTTATGGCCGAGCAAACAGGTTGTCGATGCGGCGAAGGCGAAGGCGACTGCTGCTTCGGTGACGGCGAATTCAGTTGCGGGGCGAATTACTCTTTTTCTGGTGGCTGGCGAGCCTAGGTACGTTTTTTCTTTGTATTTCCCGGATTTATTTCAAATTTAGAATGGCATTTCGAAGCGTGTGTTTATATTTATGTTGGAACGAGTGGAATATGCTGATAAGTGTGGATGTTTACTCTATCCGCTTATCAGGACGTCTCGAATGTCCGAATGTGTGTGTACGCGTACGGGCTGCGTGTGGGCGATAACGATAGCGATAACGTCGCGTTATTTTCACCCGAACGAACGGTTTTTTACTCTATTTTTGGAGCAGCAATTAAAGTGCACTTGTTGGAGCAGGCTCCCTGCGCGACTCCTCGTTCGCTCCCTTTCTCTCGCGTGGGCGGCGGTGCACAAAAACAAAGAAAACAAATAATGTCGAAAAACGTGCCCGCCTTTTGTTTTATTTTCCGCAGTACTGCTCGTATTCCTATGTTATTTTTCACCTGTCTTACACGTTTTTAGATTTTACGACACACACCGAGAGCAGAGTACACTGTTATTTGTTTTGTTAATATGCAACAACAATAACTTCCTTTCGTTTCACAGTGGAATTTTACCAGCCGCCTATATACACACACATACAGCTGCGGATGCGAGCGGACAACGTGCGTGTGCGAGTGTGTGTGTGCGTGTTTCACTATTAAAGCACATACAGATATTTATATATATATATCAAATTTGTTGTTGCTCCTCCAGCTAATTTTGCTGTTTTTTATTTCCTCTCCCCCTCTTTTTTGGATTTGGTTTGGTTATTTTTTTTTATTTTTGCACTGTCACTGTGGCGTTTTCACGACGTCCGTTCACGTCCGTTCGCGGCCCGAAGAAAAAACGAAATGAAAATGAATGAATTGCGACCGTTTGTACATCAACCATCCGCCCCGTGAGCAGTGATGTCATTTTGGATTACTCAAAAAAACAGCTAAAAAACTTATTTGCAAGGGAAAAAGCTGATTTTTAGAAAATAATTTTAAATTTAATTAAATTTTAAATTTAAATTTATATCTAAAAATATTTCAAAATACACAAATCTAAATATAATTTGAAAATAGACTAATTAACTCTCCCCTTTCCGAGATATCCCATTCGATTTACACTCCATTGGTTTAAGATCTGGTTTGCATACTATGAGTTTTAAGCTTACCAAAGGAGGTTTTTTCACTCTTCCTTTCCTTTCCTTCCTTTAAAAGTCTGCTTTAATTTTTTAAAAAAGCTGGACGCTGTTTTTAAATTTTTCTCGCTTAATAATAAGCTGAATTTGACGGAAAAAAAGCGGGAATGACATCACCGAGCGGCCCGAAGCAAAAACGAAATGAATGAATGTGCTCGGCGAGCGGCACGAGACCCCAAAAAAAGACCCGAGAGAGCGGATAGCCCACAATGTGGAGTCCACATTGATGACGGGAGAGCAACATGTGTTAGTGGGGGTGTGGGGCGCCGGGGGGTGGTGGTAGATAACACACCAGAGAGCGGCTGCGGCTGTGCGTGTGCCTGTGCTAGCTGTGTGTGAGTGTGTGTGTTATCGCATTTCGTGTGCGGCGAACGTGATTGCCACAGTGGGACCAAATTCCATATTTTACGGTCACAAAAGTCCCCAGAGAGATTGGCTCATGGGGGATTTGCAAAAGAGAGATTGCCCAATTTGCCAGATTGTTTGTTTACCTCTTTGTTTTTAATGTCGGTGGTTTTATTAATGGAATAAAAAGAAACGAATATACATAAATAAATAAATCCTATTTACTCAATTATCGAAAATTCAATCTGCTAAAAAATATTGTGGGTTCCAAGTTGGTTATGAATTCAATTTAATTAGGATATCAAATATCTCTGCAGCCAAGTCAACGCTGAGAGCTCTATTTTACGTTAATAGTACCCAGTATCTCAGGAAAGCCTCGATGAAAACTGATTTTAACTGATTGAAGTCAGTATTTCTCAAGTCACTCCCCAGACAGTCTGCCCACTTGCACGACACGACCTTCGGCAGCGCGTATCGTGACCTTTTCGATCCACCCGCACCACTGTGCCGTCGATTGCCCCGTTTCGGGGCTTGATGACTAGACGACTCTATAACTCGGTGCTTGTACTGGTAAATTCACGGCACTTACACAACCGCAATACATACACACATACATATGTACATACATATACATATGTACATACATATACATATGTATGTTAGTTGGCATTGTCGTTGTTGTTGCTAGACAGGCATAAATTAGTTGCGTGTGAATTATATTAATGAGCCAACTAAATGTGCGATTCCCATAAATAAGTGCAACATACTTTATGTTCTTCGCTTTATTTTATTTTTTAATCTTTTGGAGGCGAACAAACCTCAAAGGTACCGTTATAAATGGATTGCCATTGTATCTGCTCTTAAAAAATAAAAACAAAACAAAGGAAAAAATATATAAAATGGAAAAAAACAACGACGCAGAAGCTCAAGGCGAACAAAAACAACAACAAGAAACGCGGCATACAATAAAACACGTGAACGTGACAAATTCCAAAGCGAAACGGCGAAGTCAACTGGGCGGCGGCTGGCAAACGAGAGAGATAAAGAGCGCTTGGCAACAACAATCGGACACACACACACACACACATATAGGCCGGCCGAACTACCACTCGGCCGACATTTTGTTTTTATTACAGAGCGCAACAGTGGCGGCTTAAGCTTGTTGTTGTTTCTGCCGTTTAATAAACGAAATAATAATCAAACGCGGTGTTGCCCCTATCACACTCTGCCTCTCTCCGTCTCTCTTTTTGGCACTCTGTTTTTTAATCGAGACACGTCGAAAGTGGCAAACAAAAAACAAAAAGCTAAAATAAAAAAGCAACAAGAAACAAATAATAACAACACAAAAATTCGTGGCGCATGACGTAACTCTCACGCGATTCGAGCATGTCACGCACACACTCTCGCACTCGGACACACACTTACACACCAAGGCGGCGCTCAAGTTTGTTGTTGGTCACGTGTTGTTGAAATGTTTTCGCATTAACGAAGCGCTGTTGTTTGCGTTCAAGTTGATTTTGGATTTTACAGTTTGCATTCCATAACATAAACTATCATTTTAAGAAATTAGAATAAAAATACAAGCAGAATATTTATTAATACTGCTTGAATTACTTTAATTTTTCATTGAGAAAATTTATCTAATTTTATATAACACATTTTCAGTACCCTCAGAAACCTATATTTCCACATTTATAAGTTTTTAAAATATATTATAATTTTTCTAGATTTAATAGGTTTGTTTCCGAGCTCCTATAAATATCGCTTACAAAATCCATTTAATATGAGCTCAACTGTGTTCCTTTGTGTTGGGCTTTCCAGCGTGTTGATTGTATTTAAATGGCGATTTCTGGCTATTTTTAGCCGCCCCTAAAGGTCACTCCGTAGCCCGTAATCCGAAATCCGTGCTCCGAGCTCTCCGTGCCGTGATCTGCGATGACGAATGACATAAACGTGTCCAATTGGGCACTGGACTTGCATAAGTCTGGACCTGGGCCTGGGCTTGGTTTTGTTTTCTATTCGGCATTTCGCTGATCTGTCTCTCAGTCTCTCGTTTTAATTGCAGGGCGGCGGCGTTGGCACGTGCATCAGGTATCGCATTGCACGGCGTTACGTATACGTAACGGGTAAGCTCTGTATATTACACATACGCCCCGGTGGAGGGCACGTGCAATAGCTACAGAAAACTGGCTCACCATTACTCATGTGGGCCCCCCGTTCTTATCGCAGCTGTAATACACTTACTTGCTCACATGGTTTGGACGTTTTTACGGTCACGTGTTACTAATCGAAAGCGTTACGTGGTTTCAGTGAATTTCCACGTAAATGAAATGCAATGGCACTGGCTTTTCATCATTTGGAGCAAGCACAGAGCGAACAGAGCTGAAGCCGATTCGAAATGGAGTGACAGGCCCCGGCACTTGTGGATTGTTTTCATGATTTCATGTTTTCCAGTAGCATGTGTGCCCGCTTATCTACACAGCTCCCCGTCTGTGTATTATAGTGTTATTTTATTATTGTATTACTGTATTATTTTATTATTGTTTACACCCCCCGGTTGCATGGCCGTAGAATAATCACGAAAGCCACAGGAAAACCCCTCAGCAACCGACAGCAATTGCACTTGCCAGACCTGGTGAAACCTATTTGGAAGCCACCTTTATTTGTTTTTCGACTGGGGGAATCCAAAAACACAGTATGTTAGTAGCTTAGGAACATTAAATGGAACGTAAACACGTATAAATATAGTAATACTTATGTGTATCATGTTTGAGTAATAAAATAGTTCCCACTCCCTCACATTAAAGTTTATCAGAGCCTTAAAAGAATCGTTGAATTCAAACATTTTTTATGAGTAAATTTCGTTTTATTTATTTTATCTTGTATCTGCTTTTAAATCTTAATTAATAGAGCCATTAACATATATTTCACGGTTTCATATCATAACTTAACTAATACTAATCACTTAATCAAGAGCCGTATTAATAAATATTACTCAATAATAGATGCATAAATGCGACAAACTCGCTTTAATATATTCGTTCACACGGGAAATCAACAACTGAACTCAGAAACGTGTTTAGTTTAGGTATTTTTTATGTAAAACTATATGCTCTGATTTAAATTAATTTAATAATTAATATAAATACTATTTCTTGTATTATTTTTTCCCACTGTGCCTTAAGTAACGCATCAATCGCTGATGACTACCACAAATAGTCGTGAGGCACAGCTTCGTTTTCTACTCTAACACTTGCTGGTGCAATAACACACACCACTCCACACACCCCTGGTAATTTGCACCTTTAATTTAGGACAGGTGCGAACGACATTGATGCGATCAGCAGACCAACGAAGGGCTAATCAAAAAATGGGGTTTGCTGGGCTAGCTAGAGCGTAGAGAGAGGATGACTTTAATCGTGATCCATCTTAATTGACAGAAACGAAAATAGACCCTTTACGGAAGGCTGACTCTTAAACCAAATAAACCACATTAACTGGCTGATATACCCTTAGGTTATCAGCTTCCGAAATTTCAATTTCAAAGTCGAGGTGAAATCAAAAACAATAAAGTGACAACGACTGAAATGCCACATACAATCCTGATAAGAACCAACTAGCTGGGAATAAAAGCGAAAATAATCTGAAATTAAACCGAAACAACAGATTCAAGTGGAACGGGTCTGAGAGCTATAATATATTTGAACACAAATTGCGATTGTTACCGCTGCTGATACTTCTATCTGTATCGCCATTGTAGCCTGTATTCCATCGTTGTTGTTACTGTTGTTGTTATGTAGATTAGAAATCTCGAGAAATGTTTATAAAAAGCCCCGGGGACAGAACGACAGAGCGAGAGAGAGACAGTGACAGGGACAGGGGCAACGACACGTGCGCCAGCAGCTGGACAAATAGAAATAAAAAATACAACAAATTACTTAACATAGACCGCGGCATTTGTTCACACAGGCATACAATATATCGCTGTTTATAGGTGAATAGCAGCCGAGTCATGCATGTACAGTGCCTGGCATTAATTAGTCGTAGTCACACACTCAAAATTAATCAACAAAATCGGAATTATTCGCTTTGGAAGTCTTATCTCTGAGATTTCAAGTAATTATTTGGGTGTCTCATCCCTAGGAATTGACTTTATTAGAATCAGCAGAGTCACAAAGACCTTGAGTAAATGGAAATCTTTAAAATTTGCCCCAAAAAGTATGCAGTAGGTAATACAACAAGGTAATGGTGCCTTGCTTACAGCTATTATTATATTAATATATCAATTGGACAGGGCAGAATTATATTTATTTATATTCTTATTCGGCATCTACAGTTTGTACATTAACGTAACCTTATTTTCAAGGTTTTTCTTTTACACTTTTAATTTTAAAACCACACAAAATTGCTTACAAAGTGATTACACTTTTATTAATATTATTTTGTTACGCAAATTACTAAGTTAAGACCACTAATAAATTGACTTAACAAGTAAAATCTGTGGATTATTTTACAACTCATATGGAGGACGGCTTGGAATTCTCTTTAGCTCACAAGCCTGCCTGCCTGCGATGAATTTCATTTGCTTTTAATTGATTTCGTGTTTGTTTACGGTTACTGACTATGGTTACGAGTTCTATTTTCTGCCCAGCACCTACCGCTTATGTAAAACCCACAAATTGTTACACGTTTTGCATGCGAATGCTGCTGTTGCTACTGCTGCTGCTGTTGATAAATCAAGCAAAAAAGGCAAAAGGCGGTTTTGAATTTCCTATTGGGCTCGAGATGTCAGCAACAACAACAACAACAACGGCGACAAGGTGACGGCGCCTGTAACTCTCCAAAGCCCGGACTTTGGTGCCACAGTCAGGCTTCAATGAGTCGAACCTTTTTTGCAATTAAAACATTTTTTTGGGGCTAATGGGTTTCAAATTAAATTGTCACTTGGTTTTCCAAATTAGTTAGCTTGACTCTCCTTAAATTATTTATCTAATTATAGATACAAAATACCTGCTAAAATTATTTTAAAAAATCACTTTAAATTCCAAACTTAAAAACTTTTATACGAATGAAAAATACACTAGTCTCACTGTATTTCATTTGGCTTTGTTTCGTTTCCAAGCCCGACTTGGGGCTCGTGGAGGAAGTCAAGTTAATTATATGCACACTCACACACCGCTTGACCGAGAGAGATATGTGCACAGTTGCTGGCTGTAATGGCATTTGCATTAATTGAATTTGCATGTGATACATGCTCCATGGAAAACAGGGTTACGGGTCGGGGGTTACGCGGGATGTGCGACTATATACCCGCAACTTGTCAAATCGTGTGCAAGAAATCGGAATAGGCGGCTAATGCTAGTGTCTCGCCGGGCAGTCTGCTCATGACATCGTCTTTCTGTTTTTGATGTTTTTGCATTTCTCCCGTACCCCAAGTCCGCCTCCGCATTTTGGCTGATGTAACGCCAGAGGCTAAGCACGTTACGCATACGCCATGGAGGCCGTTTTGGTGGTAAGACGGCAAGAACAAACGCTTTTGCCGCAAGAGCCACAAGACACGAACATGCTGCAACAGCTGCCCCTAGATAGTGCACTGAGAAATAAAGGTTGTAAAATATTAAAGCGTTATAGTAAAATAAGGCAGATTTCGTGGTAAACTCTAATCCAGAAAAATTTATTTTATTTCAAGCTATACTCTTATCATATATTATATGCTATAAATTTTATTGACTAAGAATTTGTGTCCTTAGAAGTTATTTACACAATTTTTCTAGCGGTGCAAGTGTGTTGTATCAGGTTTGCTTTAGCCTCTGTTGGTTACATATGCACGTGGGCGGACGAGAAATGCCATTGAAAGCTGACTTTGACGCAGTCTCCCTCGCATCGCAATTCCATCCCCATCCCCATCCCTTGAATGCCAACCCCTTAACCCTCCTCAACCCTAAAACGATTGTCAAACTACGTAACAGAAACAGCGACAAACGTGCTGTGACTCCTCCTGTCTCTCGCTGGGCCCCCTCTTTTCTATGTCTGTACATCTCCCCGATGGGTCACATTCAGGTACTTAAAGGTTACGCGTGTCCAGCTCTCGCACACTGTCAAAAAAAAACTATAGAAGAAATATTTAGCGTGAAATTTAAATAAGTTCAAAGACTAAAAAATATTTTAGTCATTCAAACGATCTAAGAAATATATAAATATTATCAGAATCTTAGTAAAACATTTTTAAATAAACCTTCAAGCGTCATGGAATTTTGTATTACTTTTTTCTGTCGAGTACTTTGATAAGTTCATTTGGAAAAACACAAGTTCTAATAGTAATTTTCCACATTTAAGTATAAAATATTACGTTTAATTTGCTAAAGTAACTGTAG
>JAEIIL010003960.1:0-21085 GCA_018905715.1 Drosophila lini | reverse complement strand
CAAAGGATATTAAAGAATTATACATTTACATACACACATTGACTTTGCTTAAAAAAGGCTAATTGAATTCAATGGATTAACTGGATTATATATAGTGTTTTAAGAATTTTTTAACAAAAGTGATTTATTTGCTCTTGTTATATTATCTGCAAAATTGTACTTCTTAAATAGAAAAGAAAATTATTATTATCAAATTACTTAAAAAAAATACTTCCTCCTTTTAACCGAAAAACAACTACTTTTTAACCTGCTTACAACCAAAAACATTACAAAACCTGCCAGGTTTTTGGCTAATTGACCGCATTTAACGTGCAAACTATACAAAACAAAAAACTAACTAAAAACGATGATAAATACCATCAACAGCAGCAGAAGCAGCGTCGAACAGCCGGCCACTAATCGGAAGTCCAACGAGTCCATAAGTGAATAAACTGTGGCCAACACACATCCCCCCAGACGGGACGGGATGCGCGGGTGCAACCGGGAAGAGTAACGAGGGGTAACTTCCGCCAGGAAAACTGGTCTCGGGCTCCAAGGAGTAAAAACAAAACAAATTTTCCTTGACTTTGGCCGGACCCAACACAACAAATGCGATAAATATATCAAAACGGGAGAAATTCAAATTCGTTATTTAAATCAATGTGCCAAATGCAATATAAACATAAATATTGGCAGGCTAGCCGCAGAGCAGCGTGCGATAAGAATGTGAGAAGAGTGAGTGAGCTCAAAGAGGACTCAGTTTTTCCACAACTCAACCGCAGGGCACCCACTGGAAAGCCACCTAACCACCACCAGCCACTAGCCACCAACCACCAGCCCCCTTTCGCAGCGGGGGCGCGAGGAGACAGACAGTCGCGGAAAGGCGACGTTTTTCCACTTCCTATTGCACTCTGCGCAATTTTGCCTTTTTCTGCTGCTGCTGCCACCAAAGTGTTGGGTTCTGGGCACTGCAGTGGGTTATTTTCCATTTCTTCCATTTTTTCGGCAGACATTGCGTGCTGATTGTACTTCGTTTCGCCAACCAGCCAGCACTCCGCCGGCAGACAGTTGGAGTGTCTAACAGGAGACAGGACATTCACTTTCCGTTTCAAGTTCAACGGTGCGCGGGAAAAGGACTCGGCCGCGATTGCGATTGCGAAACTAACTTCTAGGGGAAATTATGGCCTAAGCCTCTGTAGATCGAATCTCTATGGGTGAAGGCAAAGGAATTGGGAGTCCTTTTAGCAGCTTGTAGCTTGATTTCCTTTTAGAAAAAAAAATGTGGAAACTACATAGGAATTAAGCAACTAAAAAGTTAAACATGAACGTAAATTACCTGCCGCCAGACATAAATGAACCAAAAAATAGTTCTGCACTTGACAAAATGAAATATTTTGAGGTTTATGAAAATTAAAAAAAAAAGATCGTGGTGATTATAATAAAAATACGATTTTTTTACTGTAAATGTTATAATAGTCGAAGACTCTTAATGTATATATTTTTTTATAAAGATTTTGCGAATTTTCTTCAAAAATCAAATGTTTTCCCAAAGTTAATAACTTTAGCTCATATCTAAGACTATCAGAACCAGTTTTGTTGACTATCCGGTAGATTGTTCAATGGGAATTTTAGGTTTTCCTTCTCCTTACTACAAATTGACTCTTAATTTTGTTAGCTAAATATTAAGAAGAAACTAAAGCTTTTTTATTATAACTATTTATCTTTAAATATATAAAAAGGAGAAGGCTTTAAATTTATTATACGTATAATTAAATATATTTCTTTATTCAATTATTTTTTTTTATGTTTATTAAAAATAGGTTTTTTAGAGATCTGCAAAACTCTCTTTTTTATATTTTTTTCCTTTTACGTAGGAAGTTATTTTAGTATTCGGAAAAAAACATAATAAAATGACCAATAATATTTTATTCCAATCAGTTTGACTTTTCTTTTTTGCCTAGTGTATACTATATATGATGTGTTTTATGCTTAAAACCGTCTCGTTCGTTCCTTTCTTTGGAATATTTTCAATATGCAAACATGCAATAGCCAAATTGCAATAACAACAAACGGCAGGCAGCAACAGCAACAACAACCAGAGGCGGAAACAAAACCATATCAACTGAAGGCAGTCGTCAAACAATGGCGTCTGTAACATTTACACTAAAACGAACGAAAAAAAGGGCGACGAGCGACCCCAACTCGGACCGGACCCAAGACATCCTACTTTGCACGGGACCCAAAACATAATCGCAAATTATAGGCTATATGGCGCGACGCGGTAGGCTCTTTCCCCTCAATTTTATGCTAGTTTGGTGGGAACACACCCCCACCTGGGTTCGGGCGAACTCCAAAGGTGTGTGCCAGCCAGCCAGCTTTTTACAATTTTCCAGGTACCGGCACTAGATTTTTGCATTTTTTCGGGTTATTATTTGCTCATAATTGTAATTTACGTATTTGCTGTGTGCGGTTGAGGTTGAGGTGTTCGTTCCAGCTACTTGCTAGGCAATTTGATGTGATGTGATTTCTATTTTTTTATGCATTGTGTGTGTGTGTGTGATAGAGGTGTGTGCGGTTGCTACTCTGGTGGTTAGGCGGCTGATGGCAAAATGTCGAAGTCTTGCGGTTGGCTTGACTGGAGTTGATGGCAATGAGACCCGAGTTGAATAAAATCGACCACCGACCAGAAAGTGTACCAGAAATTAACTATTTGAGTTGAAAAGTGATTGAACTTGGGGTGGAGAGGTGCAAAATGGGGTGGAGTTTTTAAATTAAGCCAATGAAGAATAAAATAAGAAAGGAAATAATGAAGGAAAGCTTTGGAGAGAAGCTAAAAAAGTTAAGGAATATTATTTTTGACATCTCCCTTGCAACCTCCTTGCGGTATAGACTTCTAATTTCACTAATTGTTGGGATTATTTGCTGCTGTCTCGGCTTAATGTTAACCTCAATGAATTTATGACCGTTGTACAATTTTAAATATCCTTGACCACTCCTGGCGGGGCATCTGGAAAATGTTAAAAATTGTCTGCCTAGGCTGTTGACATTTTGCAGACACACGCAGAATTGTGCGTGGAAAAGAAATGAAATAATTATCCCTGAAATTGTGGTTTAGAAATGGAGAAGAAAAGTGGTTACTTTTTAATTGAATTAAATTTTTGCGCCTGAGTTCCCTGAAATGGGAGAACCTAGGACCAAATGCCAGTCTCTAACATTTGCAAGCCTCATAAAGCAACCCACCCCCGGCAGGCCCATTCCGGATTCCGTCTGCCCCATTTATTCCCCTAATGATGAGAGTCATAAATGTCAACCAATTGGTGTCTTCTTGGTGCAATCTTCCTTCCAGCGGATCCCAAGTTCAGCGGTCCCATCAACAATTCAACAGTTCCCGTGGGACGCGATGCCTTGCTCACGTGTATCGTCCACGACCTGGTTAGCTTCAAGGTGGCCTGGTTGCGCGTGGACACACAGACCATTCTGAGCATCCAGAACCATGTCATCACCAAGAACCATCGCATTGCCATCTCGCACACGGAGCATCGCATATGGCAGCTAAGGATACGCGATGTCCAGGAATCAGATCGTGGATGGTGAGTTTAGTTCCAAAGGGTTAATAAAAAGGTACTTTTTAGTATCTTAGAAATCCCTTTTCTTTTCTGTATCTCATCAGGTACATGTGCCAAATCAACACCGATCCCATGAAGAGTCAGATGGGTTATCTAGACGTTGTGGTGCCACCGGATATTGTTGATTACCAGACCAGCCAGGATGTGGTCCGTGCCACGGGTCAGAATGTGACGCTCACCTGCAGTGCGACGGGGGTTCCCCTGCCCACGATTACTTGGCGTCGCGAGGAGTCCACACCACTCCTACTTTCCGAGGACTCCGCCCAACAGGAAGTGTACAGCGTGGAGGGGCAGAATCTCAGCTTGTGGCAGGTGCAGAGGTCTCATATGGGGGCCTATCTCTGCATTGCATCCAATGGAGTGCCTCCCACAGTCAGCAAGCGGGTAATGCTGGTGGTGAACTGTAAGTCAAAAAACTAAAAATTACTTCTAAAATTAACTAAATGTGTTGTGTTTAAAGTTGCTCCCACCATCTGGACTCGTTACGATACCATCTACGTGGGCCTGGGCCAGAAGCTGACGCTGGAATGCATCACGGAATCCCAGCCGGCATCTGTGAACTTCTGGCTAAAAGACTCTGAACTACTGCCAGGAGGTAGCTATGAATCCGTCACAGTGGATCATGTCCATCGGATTGTAATGCGGATAACCCTGCGTCCAATAACGAAGCGGGATTTTGGAGAGTACAAATGCAGGGCCAAGAATGCAATGGGTCAGACAGATCGGATTATCACAGTTCATCGTAAGTTGATTCCTAATCCAATTTTGATTATAGCTTTTATCCTAAATTCCTCTTCAGATAAAGCCAAGAAGCATGGTCAGCATTCCCATCAGACCTCCTCCCGCGAGAGCCAGTTCATTGTCATTGAAGGTTTGTTTCTCAAAACCTCAAATACTACTTAAATTATACACGGTTATTTTTTTCCAGAATACATAGCGAATGCTGCTGTTATGAACTGTATATTCCGACCCCTTTGGATTATGTTTCTGTGTTTCCTCAATAAAGTTGCCAGCTTGTGAGCCAGCGCAGTTAAAACAATTGGTGCTTTGTCTTTTTAGCCACTCTGAGGCGTGACTGCATCTTTATATATATGTATATATACTGCCTAATTTACAATTTTGTTTGGTAATTATAGTTTTTGTTATAACAATTGTTCGATTCGTTGAAGGGGTGTACAAATTATTACATAAAATCAAGTAAATTTGATTATTTTAGTTGCTGGAGAATAATTTTGATTTACTCATTAGCTTGTCGGTTTGAATAAAATTGCTCTAGGACAACATTTACAATAATAATAAATCTCGCGCACGGTTCTTCCGTTCATCTTTTAAAATTAACTACAATTCATTTTAGCTATGTACAATTGTGTGTTGTTTCTTAGTCAGATCAATTGAATATTTAGCTAAAACTTGATCCGCAACTTTACGCTTAACATAGAGGAAATTGAACTAAGGAGACGTCACGTATGTAGTCTTCAACATTTCTTTCGCAATAAATTAGTGTGTTAAAAGTTAAGTCTAACTATGAGCGTGTCGAGGTAGGCGTAACAGTTTGTTAGTTGGATTTGTTGTTGGCTTACAAATTAAGAGCGTAGTGAGAAGGATGTGGGTGTGTTCATGTGCTATAGCCTAAGAGGTGGTTCCTAGAATAACGCTCAACTCGAGCTTTCATGACCGTTGGCCATTTTCGAAGGCTTCTCCATGCTGGGAATCTCAATGGCTGGCGGTGGCGTGGCGCCCTTGGCCTTGGCCAGGCCATCACGCTGTTCGTAGATCTCATTGACCAGCTTCTTCACGAACGGATGGTTGAATTTGCCCTCGGTGGAGTCGAAGAACTCCTGGTGCTTGAGAAGACAATTATCACGCTTCTCGTACTCAAACGCCTGCATAACCATATCCAGGCGATCCAGATCCTTGACGAACTTGCTCTCGGCACTCTGACCATGTTCGTATTCCTGGAAATACATAACGCTATTAGTTTTTATATTAAATAAGGGTTAGATTGATGCTCACCTCAAACAGTTCCATAATGCGCTTGCCACGCGGCTCAATCAGCTTGCAAATATCCTCCATGGCCTTAAACTCCATAGCACGTTTCTCATCCTTGGACACGCCACAGAAAGGCGTTATATCACCCACTAAACTCTCCGCCAAATCATGGACTAGCGCTAGCTCCATGCAGCGGATTTGATTTAGTCCCTCGCTGCCGTCCAACAGGAAGGTTAGCATGCTCATCCGGTACATGTGTCCCGAAATCGATTCGCAATCGTTGACATCACGTAGCACCCAGCCAGTGCGTTTGGTGTGCTGTATGGAAGAGTATGAAAAATAATATGGGATATTAATAAAGAGCTCAGGCAGTGCAAATATTAAATATTAAATTATTTTGATTTATTGTATTAAAAATTGGGTATAAAAAGGGCATTGTATAAATGAAGGAAGATTTTAATTAATCAATTTTAAATTAGGAAAAGCAAAAGTCCGATATGATATATCGACAAGAATATCGTAGTTTAATATATCGAAATATATAGCATTTAGCGTTAAGATATCGATATTATCCAAGAAATTTTAAAACTTAAATTTTTTTATATTATTTTTAAATCACCTTTAAATTTTATTTTAGGAGATGGAAATTTTTTCTTCATATTTATAAAACTGAATAATGATTTATCGCACATATATCGAAGCCTATCCTTTAAATATCGATAAAATCTTGATTTTTTTAAACGAATGAATGAATAGTTGCTTTATATTTTAGAGAAAAAGTAACCGTTAAGCTTGCATATTCCTCAGATATTGCAGATACATAGAGACACCGAAAGCCCACCTGCCACTTTGGCTAATTAAAAACATTGACAACGACGCGACTCTGGTGACATCGTTGCCGGGTTCGCTTGCTGCACAACACATCAAGGTTGGTGGCGCCTGCCCCAGACCTTCCACCCAAACCTGCCAGCGAGGGCCCGTTCTAGACTGTTGCTATTTGATCAATAAACGTTTTATTTATAGCAACACGACGGTGAGTATATGCACAAGGTCCAAGAGACGTTGCAAGCCATTTGCTTTTCCTTGTCATTCGTAAATTAAGTTCCGCCGATTCCATATATGTACATATATAATATTATGGTTTAATTAAACGGCAAGAAGGCCTGCAGCTCTCCAATTTTAATCATATAGCAAACAGTCCGTGACTTATCAAAGGCAATGACTGATTGGTTAGGGTCACGTAATGAATTGGATACCTTATCAGGAGGAACAAAGATTCCACTGAGTTGGGTACAACATGCATAATGATGCACATAGCAGATAAATGCCATATCTCATATTAATAATATGGATTTGCGGGGAATCAAACATGTACATTATTGAGTTTGGTTTATTAATCGCATTGCTGATTCCATATGGCAAATAAATATCAATATTGACTTTAGCTATGAACTGATAAATGACAACAAGAGTTGCGTTTCAGGCGTAATAAGCAATGCGCTCAAGGGTTTTATAAGAAATTAATATGAATTTGTATTGATTTGTTTGTCTTATATATTTCACATTGAACTCTCTTATTTCTGTATGCCTTAAAAACTTCTAGAACGCTAACAAAAACATTCTATTGAAATCTTACCCCTAGAAAGCGTCTATATTTTGAAGGCCAAGATCAAAGTCACGCGTCGCTTTTCCTTTTCTTTCTGCTTTTGCACGCTCTATATACAACCGTCCATATACACACATATATAATTGGGCAAGGCAATAAAGAAATTTTAGAAAATAGAATTTGGGAAAAATTTTTGTTGTAGTTCTCGCTTGAATCTGTTGTTGGTCATACGTCAATGGTTCGTGGGGCTCCAAAACAAAAGCAAATAACAAAATATACATTTCATCGTGCTCACGTGAGACTTTTGGAACTTTGCCTTCGCGGTTTGCGTATATTTGCAATTTTGTTGCAAATATTATGGGGTTTTGCTAGAGAAAACAAAAGGAAAAAGAAACTTTGAGCTTGTTAATCAGTTAAATTCATAGACAAGCTGCTCAAGTTACAAGAGCGATTCACTTTTTAATGGTTTTGTAGATAAGAAATCAAGTCCCGTGTTCTGGGGATTTTCGTCATTTTGTTGATTGGTTAAAAGTTTCAGCTGCGGCAATTATCTAATCGTAATGCTGATGGGTTCCAGAAAGTGTGCAGCTCTTGACTTTTGTGCTTTTATGGCTTACATTTCGCTATACCGAACGATATCATAACTGATAAATTGACTGCAAATGACAAATACAATTTTTACCAAGTCAAAAAACATTATACTTATAAAACTACATACGAATGTAGAAATGTATATAAATAAAAATATGTTTTTTGGCAACCGACTATACAAATTCGTTCGAGAGCGAGGCTGCCTCTGACTCTGGCATTATACAACATTCGCAAATAAACAAAACAAAAGAACGCCAGAGTGTAGAATAGATTATACGCACACAAAGTAAATAAATAAATAAAATCTGTGCGTTCTATTTGTTTATTTTCTTGGATTTTCTGTCACAGCCTCAAATGGGGGGGATTTGAAAAAATATTTTGATAAGAGAAGCTTATATTATGCAGTCTTTTATTACCAGAAGGCTTTGAAACACGAGCAGAGATGTGATAAGAATTTGGATTATGAAATTGGCTGACTCACAATTTAAATAGCTTTTATAATTTCGTAAGAAAATGTACACCATAATTAAAAGAATTAATATAAATAGCCGACACCATATAAAGTAGTCAGTCAAATACTCAAAACGTAGTTGATCAAATTTGTTATTTGAGGTCTTTTGGTTGACTTATTTTTTGCTTAATTGTGTTAACACCTACATACTCTGGTTGAAGGCTACTTGTCGAACCTAATGAAACAGAAAAATAAGTCTTTAAAAATTTAGAAAAAGTAGACGTAGGAAGCTTTTCAGGGTCATTAAAAACTACGTTTTATTTTAATAATAAAACATTAAATGTTAAAAGGATTATAGAAAAATCTCATAGTGCGTAGTCTCTGGGTATTTCGCATTAAATAATTATAAAGACTACTTTTTACTATACATTTTCCGGAATCTCTTCGACAATACACCCTAAAAGCCAAATCAAAACAAGTTCCTTTGGGAAAAATCAATACAAACATATGACGCGCAAGTTGGGAGGAAAGAAGGGTGAATATGAAGGAAAGCAGCTGGGGAACTGGTTACGTTTAGCTTACCTTCAGGTTGCCAATGAGCTCCATGAACTGTAGGATCTCGCCGAGGCCAGTGCTGAAGCAGGCCTTTGTACCGGCACTGGCCGATGCTGAGGCCACATCGTGACAGGAGGCACCTAGTCCTGGGGACTCCACAGCGTTGTTCGCCCCGGAGGCCGTGATTTCATCCGCCTTGTGGGCTTGCAGGGGCTCCGCCGCTAACGATGACATGGCAAACTTGGTGGTGGTTTGCTGCTGCTGCTGTTGGGAGGATTTGGCTCGCTGTCCGCTGGCCGATTGTGTATGAATCTGACGCTGGATATCCTGACTACGCTGCTCCAATAGCTTTCGGGCCAACTGGTGGGCTGATGGAAGATTATTGCCGTGGTGCGCCGACTCCAAATCCGACTCTGATTCGCAGTGACTATAACCGTCCGCGTGTGAGGGCGAATTGTGACTGTCGCTGTCGCCGAACTTCGCCTGACTAGAGAGCTGTGTTGTTGCTTTGGCTATAGCTCTAGCTGTACCTGCCGCTGTGCTTGTGTTCGTGCTTGCTGCCGTCGCGTTGCCCAGGTGCCGAAGCAGCCTGTAGAGATCACTGCCACCGTTCGGCGTCGCTGCAGCCGCTCGGACCAACTGCTGTAGTGAGAACATCGCGGGAGAGCCCAATCGGACGTTTTAAAACCTATACGGAAAAAATCACATATTTACTACATCTGTTTCCAACTAAAATTAATATTAAATTTATTTAAGTTGTCAAATTTCTTAATTTTAAGATTATTTATTGTAAATTTATTTTGTATTAATATTAATATTAGTATTCAATATTAGTTTTCAGTAATTTTATGAAAACTAAAATGAGTTTTTCCATCAGTAATTTTGAAATATGGTATAATGTCCCATAAAAAAATAATTCTAAGGGAGTTTTTTTTTATAGCTGTGTTCGAAATATTTTTTGGATTATCATTAAATTAGTTTCAGTTTCAGTTAAATCAGTTTTAAACCGTCTAAAAACATTAAAAAAAACTGTTCCCACATCAATAAACTGTACCTTTATTCACTCAATGGAAAAATTAAAGGAACAGGCACGGAAAAAGCATGTACAAATGTCTTCTGGAAAAACGTACCTAAAATCTGCCAGGTCCGACTGGGAGAGAGCTCCGCAGCAGCGAAGAAGAGCGAGAGCGAGTGGCTGGGAGAGAGCGAGATTGGCTCTCGCGTGATCGTTGGCTACAAAACTGTGGCCAGAGTCAAACACGTGATATGTGTATTCGTCCGCTTGGCCCTGTAGGTGGAAGAGAATGAGAGGGAGAGTTACTTTTGGTTGCAGTGAACAATGTTTGAGAAGAAACAAGAGTGTCAGATATCGTTCACAAGCCCACAGTTTTACACCATTACAGAGCCAAAAATATTAAAATAATGGTAGGTTTTTGTAGGTACACATCTAATTTTGTTTATCCTCTTACGAAATGAAAAATCCATTTAGTGCCGAGGGAAACAAAATGTTTGTTGATTTTTATCGCATGCGAGAGAGAATTACAGTTTGGGAGTCATAGAAACTACAAAGCAATCACAGTTTAAATGCTACTATAGTCTGGATCTTCATGAATTAAGTAAAGTAAAAGAAAGAATTTTCGTTAGCTACGATGGAAATGTGTATTGTATACTAAATTAAAATAACTAATTGTCTTAGTCATCCCAAGTAATATATGTATGACTCATTTGTAATGGTAATATTGCAGGTTTAGATTCTTAGAAAAAAAACTTATGTGCAAATTAGTAGTTCCTTTAAATTTGCTTAGCTTTGAAAGAAATTAAAAATATAATTGAGTAAAGTGCGATAAGTTTATCAAACAAGGTTTAGGGTATTTGATTATTCGAACGCTCATAAATGTGTTATTAAAATTCGTCTGTAATTTTGCATCCATTTACATTAAAAATTTGAGAGCCTTCGTTAATTAACAGCAATTAATATTGCACTTTTAATTATTAAAATAAATTAAAAACATTAACACTTCTGGTACGTTTCCTGTTAAGTCAGCGCTGATGCAATAGACATGTCTGAATACACTTTTTGTTTTTTGCGAGAACAAACGAATTCACGCGGTTAACAATTGCTTATTTATTGCGAAAAAAACAGACAAGAATTACAAATACTAATACAAATGTTTGTTTTTCATTTTTGTGGGTCGTCCAAAGTGCAATTAAGAAACTGAAACAATAAAGTCGCCTTATCAGCTGTCCCACTCTTCTTTCCCAGACTCCCATATAAACATAAACGTACAGTTGGGTTCATAATAATAGAATTTAACTTATTGTTGTACTGATAATAAATTACATTTTTGTTAAATATCCATGATATTTTTTTTACTGTTTTGATCATATACATAGTTTGTAATATAATTGTTATTCTTGTACTTTCCCTTAACATCAATTAGTAATAACATATATAATATATGTAGTATGTGGAAGTCTTTATTTTTCTTTTAATACACAAATTAGTAATTATTGTTAAAACTCAAATAATTTAATTTTAAATTCATTTATTTGTAATTTGTGGATTTAAACTGAAGATCACAACACATTTGGCTTTAGCCAACTACAAAATATATCACTACACTGGCGATCTTTCCTCAGAAATGGTCACAAACTATTATTTTGAACGCAACTGTATGTCGGCTACCTTGACACCACTCTCTGTCGCTCTCGCGGTGTAAGAAGTTCCGTTCGAAATAACGGCAAATAAATAGGAAGCGATTCCGACAATTTGACAGGCACTTCAAGGTGAAGGCGGCGTTATGTGTGTTGTGTGTGTGCGTCGTGTGGCACGTAAGCACCGTTAGTTTGATGTAATGTTGACGACTAAGAGCTCTGCCCGCCGATGGCAAACTAAAACTTTTAATTCGCGTCGGACACAACGTTTGTAATTAGGAATATAAATATCACTAAGCTAATATAGACACACAGACACCCACACTGCACACGCGCACAACTAAACAATAGGCACAACAACAATAGAGGCGGCAGAAATAGTTAAAATTACTAACGGAATTTATGCAACACCACAGCGGCGGCAAGCTGCATTCTGCGGCGTTGAATATGTATATTTGAATTCGCTCTCTCGAACTCTCTCCCACTTCCACTCTCCCGCAACAACAAAGTTGCGCGCTCTTTTATTCAATTGTTTAGTTTTTTCCGAAGAAATTGCACAATTATCTTGTTTTTGGGATACAACTAGTGTGACCGCAGAGATATAAACAATATATATCAAAATACCAGTTTGGTAAAAAAATACCATAACTTTAAACAAACTGATTTGATGTTCATTTTTTGTATAGTTAAATTTAGAGTGTATTAAAATATTTCTAAATTTCTAAGTGTAGTTACTTTGAATTAATTATTCCTTGATCCGGTTGACTAGGGGTAGAGTTAATGCGATCAGCTGATTGGCATACGAAACAAACATAAACTGTGCTCTCTCTAATACACGGAAAAATGTTTGAAATGCTTAAAAATAAATCATTCCGCTTTGATGAATTGATTAAATAAATTAAATCTTCAATATAATATAGTGAGAAACATGGACTTACAGCAATGTTTAGTAATTTACAGCTTTGGAGTACATTGCATATAGCAGTCTATTTTTTTAAAATATGGACCTAAAGCGCCAAGTATAAAAATCGCATTAATATGACAAAAGTACTAAACACAATTTAATATATTTCAGTATAAACATTAAATGCAGGCACACTAATACCAGTTGGTATTTTGCTCTCTAGCACATGTTTATAATTTTTTTGTAAATAAAATAAAATTAATTATGTTGGCGCCAATTAAGCATATTTTGGGCAACTACCGGATTGTTTTGGCTAGCGGTTCTCCAAGGAGACAGGAACTGGTCAAAATGCTGGTAAAACCTACAATTCAGAAAATGTTTAAGGATTGTAATATCAATTTTATATTTTGTAATTTAAGGGCCTCAACGCGGAGCTGTGTCCCTCGACCTTCGAGGAGAACCTGAATCTGGATGACTTTAAGGAATTCTCGGATTACATAGAAGCCACAGCTCTGGGCAAAGCAGAGGAAGTATTCTCCAGATTGAGCTCTTCGGGGGATAATAAAAATCTTATAGTCATAGCTGCAGATACGATGGTGACTTTGGGAAAGGAGATCTATGGAAAGCCCAAGGATGCCGCTGATGCTATTCGCATGCTAACCAAGTAAATACTAGGAGTATCTTTATTTTGTTTTAATTTCTGTGCCCAGTAATTCTCAATTTAAAATTAATCTAATATTAATTGTATATTTTTCATCTCGCAGCTTGTCTGGAACCTCGAATCGCGTATTTAGTGGCGTTGTGCTGAAACACGCCAATGGTGTTCGTAAATTTACTGACACGGCGGACGTTTACTTTGGCCATTTGCTGCCAGAACAAATTCAAAGCTATGTGGACTCAGGGCATCCATTGTAAGATAAAGCCATCGCATTAACGACCTATATTAATTAAAATTGTATCCATGCAGAGATAAAGCTGGTGCCTATGGCGTCCAGGGCCCTGGTGGCGCCCTTATCCACCGTATCGATGGTGACTTTTACTGCGTGATGGGCCTGCCACTGCATCGACTGTGCTGTGAACTGAATAAACTGTTTCTGGAGGATCTCTGCCCATAAGTGCCTTGTTAACGTCGCGCCCATCACATTCAAACTGTCTGGGAGTTTTGCGGCAATAAGCGTCAGAGGCTACACACGCTCTGGTGATTTTAATCTTGGTTGATAAGCGGCGCTGTATCTCTCTCCGACTTTGCGTGGACTTGTTTGTTTTTTCTTTATGGCTCAAGTCAATTAAAAATAAGAATCAAATAATCGCGAGAAGAAAACCTAATGAGAGAGCAAAGCACAGTGGTTAAATTTTAAGTAATAATAATTGTGAAATTGTTGTTTAAGTTTGAGACGCTTCAAAAGAATATACAATAAAATTATAACATCTTTTTATTAAAAGAGTAAAGTACGTTTGTTTAAAACAAAAATATAAAATTAACTTCGCCTTTATTATTATTAGAGAATTCCTAAATACAAATGTTACCTCCTTTTGTACATATTTTATAGGCTTTAAGACGGCGACCAGACATATAGTGCCTGAACCTGATTTTAATATGTTTTTATGAAGCTTTTTTTAATTCGTTTTAAGCCCAAAGAATTTATTCTCATAATGCTTTATAATTTCTATTAAGAATATCTGCATTATTTTAAAACCGGGTATTCTGAAGTCGGCGCAGTCAGCTAAAAACGTATAGTCAATGTTTTAAACCCACTGTTTGCTTTGTGTGTTCCACAGCTGACTTGCCCTAATCACTCTCAATTCGTAAAAAAACCGAGCAACATATTATTTTCAAAGATAACACGATTATATAAACAATAAAATATTGTATTCGTGAGCAGCGCCCTGCCGAAGAGCGTTTCCAGTACACATCCAACGGTTACGAAGAGCGGATTGATCATGTCCCAGCAAATGCAGCCACCTCCGCTCCCTAAAACCTGCTACCAAATGTGGGGCGGTCGCTTCAGCCAAAAGCCACACGAAGCTTTGGATGCGCTGAACAACAGTCTGCCATACGACTCCCGGCTCTATGCTGATGATCTGGATGCCAGCAAGGCGTATGCAGAGGCTCTTCACAGAGCTGGTCACCTGGACGAAGCCGAGGCGGATAAGCTGGTAAAGAGTCTGGAGCTTTTGCGATTCGACTGGATCGAGGGCACAGTGAAGTTCCGGCCAGGAGATGAGGACGTGCACACGGTCAACGAGCGGCTATTGGTGGAGATCACCGGAGAACTGGGCCAGCGGCTGCACACAGGGCGGAGTCGGAACGACCAGGTGGTCACGGATATGAAGCTGTGGCTGCGCAAGGCTATTCGTGAAACCCTGGGCCGCCTAAGCCGTGTCATAGAATCAGCCAGCCGGCAGGCAGAGCACCATCTGGGCGTCCTGATGCCAGGATACACACACCTTCAGCGCGCCCAGACCGTCCAGTTCTCCCACTGGTTGCTGTCGCATGCCTTTGCCCTGCGAGAAGATGGCCTGCGGCTGGCTGAGCTTCGGGAGCGGGCCAATGTCCTGCCTCTGGGCAGCGGTGCACTGGCGGGGAATCCCCTTGGCATCGACCGCCTGTGGCTGGCCGAGCGCCTGGGTTTCTCGGGGGTGACACCCAACAGCATGCATGCGGTGGGAGATCGCGACTTCGTAGGTGAGTCTAGGGGAGATTTGTCATGTCAAAAGATCGCTTTCTTAAGTCATTTCAAAGTCGTTGATATTTCAATTAGCACAATTGATTTCTTATCAGCGACCGCCTGGAGGAGATTACTTCAAGGGGTGTCTGATAAGAAGGGCCCGGTGCCCTGTATTTCGGATAGGGTATATTCGTTTGCAGGAAAAGTAGGTGTTAAAGGCGGAGCGCCAAAAAAAAATGTTTAAAAATCTTTACTACGAAATTCGAATAAACCTTTTCTTATTCTTACCAAAAATATTTCTCTAAACACTTTAAAAAGTAGCTTTCTTTTTAAAAATACAAGAACATTATTCGGTTTCTCTATCTTCTAGTTGACTTTATTTACTGCTGCTCCCTGGTGAGTCTTCATCTGTCACGTTTGGCCGAAGACCTGATCATCTACAGCACCAAGGAATTTGACTTCATCCGTCTGGCAGATAGTTTCTCCAGTGGCAGCAGCCTGATGCCTCAGAAGCGGAATCCGGACAGCTTGGAACTTATCCGGGGCATGTCGGGTGTGATCACCTCGAACCTGACGGGCATTATGATGACCATCAAAGGTACACCGTCCACCTACAACAAGGACCTGCAGTTTGACAAGGAGTACTGCTTCCAGTCCTTTGATAAGCTTTCCCAGGTGCTCGAGGTAACCGATGGTGTCCTGCAGACGATGCAGGTGCAGCAGAATTCAATGGAAGCTGCCCTCAGCACGGATATGTTGGCCACGGATTGGGTGAGTTGAATAACTCCACATAATCCTTTCTCTTAGATTTCTTTGATAATAATTCCCCATATATAATATGCGTTCCAGGCTTACTATTTGGTGAAGAAGGGCCTTCCCTTCCGCCAAGCCCATCATGTCATTGGCCGCGTGGTTTCCCTGGCCGAGGAGCGTGGCGTGGATATCACCGACCTGCCGCTGGGCGAGCTGCAAGCCTTCTGCCCCGCCTTCGGATCCGACATAGTCAGTGTGGCGGACTACTCTAACAACGTGCAGCAGTACAACGCCATTGGAGGCACCTCCAGCTCCAGCATCGTGGAGCAGCTGAGGCTGCTCAAGAAGTTCGCCAAGGATTTGCGCAAGCAGTCCTAGCTAGCAGGAGCAGCGCTTTATTTCGTTTGAATTTTTGGTTTTTTGATTAACAAATTAAAAAGTTACATTTACAAACGGATCTCTTTGGGTGTTCTAAAACGTATAAATATGACTTCCACCGGAGCCTAGTTCACGCTGGGACTCTGGGGCGTGTAGGTGTAGGGTTCGTGGATGCCCTGTTCGCCGTTGTCCAGCTGCTGGTAGCCGGTGACCGCCGAGTTCTGGGGCGGACCCATCTTTCCGCCGGAGATGAGTACTCCAAGACTCTGCTGCAGTTGCCAGCGGCGTGCCTCGCGAATAGACTTGTTGCGGCGCAGAGTCTTGGCCAGCATGAAGGCGCAGAGGACGCCCAGGAGCTGGACGAAGGCCACTGTGGTGGCTCCAGTGGCAATCAGCATGGCGCTTTGCGACACAATGAAGTTCATCTTGCGGAAGCAACCATAGTTGAAGGTCTCGTGGCAGGTCACCTGGGTGTGGGCGCGATCGGTAATGTCCTCTTCCAGACTGCCACAGCAGGAGTTGGGCACAATGACGTCGTCGGAGCCAATGGTAAGGTTCTTATTGGGGGAATAGTAGTCCATCCAGTCCTCGGGCTGGTTGACTCCGCAGCACTCAAGCTGTCAGGAAGGTAAATTAAGCATTTGTATTTTATCTAAATTATTTCCAGTAAACTTACTCCAGATTGCATAAAGTCTACTCCAGCTGCCACATAGGGATCGCTTTCGTATTCGGCCAGGGCCTGGTGCATCGTGCGCATGAGCATGCCTCGCACCTGCGACTGCATCACGAAGGCGGCAATGGCGGCGGAAACCTCCAGGATAAAGACCAGGAACAGGCAAACTCCGTACTGAAAAATTATAGATTAAATAAATAATTTGTAAAGACTAAAACCAAAATTTGCTTTGCTAATTTTACTCACCAGATTAATGACCATCACACTCTCCTTGACGGCTCCATAGGCTCCCAGAGTGGCCACTGCTATGAGGATGAAGCCAATGGCAATTAGGAGCGCCGGAGGCGAGGAGAAGTGTCCATCGATAAACAGGCTGAAGTCACCGAAGATCGCCTGGATGGTGGTTCCCACCATGATAAGCAGGATAGCGGTCAGCTATGAGGGAAAACATAAACAAGGTCATTAATCAATGCATGTCAAATGGGCTCTCGGGGTGAGATACTCAGTGTGACTTTGTGAGTACCAGAAATGTGAGTATCTCTGGGTATTTTTTCAAGTATTATCACAAACAGCTAATTAAAGCAATTTCCCAATTGTTTTATGTTCTAAAATTGATAAATACTATATGTTTCCTAGAAAAACTTTAAAATCTTTTTAAACACTATTCAAAAACCAAAAATTTGTTACGTATGCCTGTACAGGAATTAAATCATTAATGATCATTGTTCTAATATTAAATATGAAGCATTCCATTTGACAATCAATCAGTTCCAGAATTGTGTCATTGCTAACTTAAAATCAGTGTCACATTTATCAGATATTTACTGAACTTTTAGGATGTTTGCTCCTTTTGTTTGTTAATTTTTCCTATCTTGTTTGCTTGCACTGCAAAATCGTATGAGTGCACTGTACTTCTCACTATCATATAATTATCTTAATAATGTAACTTAAAGGCACTATTCTATTTTCAATATTAACCCATTTTTATTGTACTATTAATTAATTCATCCGTAAGTATTCGTTCACATTCTGATATATTTTCGTCTTGTTATCTTATCGAAATGAGTAACTTGTATACACTTTGAGGGCAACTGTGCTGACTAAAGGCTGGTGAAATAATATCCTAGCTATTTTTCATAAATTTTATGAAAATTATAATAGGTTGCAATAAAAAAGAATTGGTTTGATTGATAAATATTTATAAAATAATTAAAATTGAAAACTCTTTATTATTAATCACAAGGTAATCGTAATTTTAAAATTACTGCAAAGATACGCCTCTCCACGTAGTGACGAAGGGCACTGAGAGTGACAAGAAAATATCGAAAACAAATTATACAAAATTTATTAATTAATCTTTTATTAATAAATAATACAATATAACCCTCTAAAGTGTTTTATTTCTCAAAATTTGTTTGTTTTCAAATAAAAACTGAAGTCAGATCAAAACACGGAAATTTGTGTACTGTTCTTGACCTGTTTCTCTTCATTCTTATCGGCTCTCTCTACTCCCGTGAGCGACTTACGTAGGCGCAGTAATATGATTCACATACAAAAAACCTATACTCGCTAAAAGCTGATAAGGAAATCGCTCCGTGTGATAAAAAAAGAACGCGCAAAAGAGTGAAAATGAATCAAGATGGCGGCGGAGTCGTGACTCACGCCGATCATTAGCAGGATCAACTCACCGCAAACATAAAGCTCACAATGATGAGCATGTATTTGGCGCACTTCATGCCCGAATTGAGCTGTAAGTCGCGGTTAGCCATTTTGCAGTTCGTATTTTCGCTCGTCGCCTGCAATGTAAGTATAGGTGCAAATTGTTAATAACTGCCACTTTCCGCAATATAGAGTATATAGTATATGGGGTATTATCGTTCGCCTGAATATGTCGCGACCGCTGACAGCAGTAAACGTACTTTAACTTTTGCTAGTCACACGTGAACTGAGTGGCAAAACGGCGAACGCAATTGAAGCACTGCGGTTCATTCTCTCTCTCTGCCACTCTCTTTTCCCTAAGCTCTGGCAAATGCCGTCTGGCCTTGACACCCACTCGCAGCTACACTGGAAAAAAGTGGGTGGGCCATAGTTTGGAAAATCAATTACATTCCCTAGTAACTTAAATTATTTTTCGAAATAAATCTTCGAAGGTTGAAAAACAAATTTTTTTTATAAAAATAAAAAGCAGAACCATTTGTAATAAAATGTTTTATTTTTCAAAGAAAGTATCAATAATACGATACAATAATAAAATACCCTAAAAGATATATATTTTTGAAAATTTTTTCATCTGTGACTTCCACTCTCTGGAAAGCTTTCCAATGGAGGCTTATCAAGAGACGCTTATCAAGCAAACTATTGTTCATAGTCTTCCAGTTAGACAAATATCAGATAAGATAACGATTCCATTGTTTTCATTAGAGAATTATTTTGCAACGGAAACTCTGAAATCGAATAGGTATTAGAGCGAATCGATGAAACTTACTGCAATTCTCATAATGTTAATTCAACGTACTTCTAACACGTCTACTTATATGTGTAATTTCAAATATTAAGGTTCAAGTTCACCTGCCAAGGCCACCACCTCAATCGAGTATATTATCGATTTAAATTCATTTTTAACTGAGTCAACTCGTTTTATCGATTTTTTAATCGTACTGCACTTCCGAATAGTTTAAATTATTCACAGGTAAACACAGGTGTGTCTACCCATGAGTGTGCCAGCTTTTTTGTCTGTCTGAGCTGCAAAACAATAAATAATATGTACATAGGGCTGGTCTCTTTAAATGCGACTAAGAGAGAAATTTTAAAAATAAATTTAAATAAAATGTTTATATTTAAATGAAAGTATTAAAAGCGATATCCGCTTTAAATTATGAAGATTATGATTTTTTGTAACATTAGTAATAAATTTGGATCCATTTTTCAATTTAATTTAAAAACGCAATTTTTTATTATTAAAAGGATTGCCACTATATAATCCCTGTGTGCAATGCATTTAAAATTTTATGGCCTACTACGATAAGATTGGATTGGTAGACTCCAACCAATATCAACCCAATAAGCCAGATAAGCTGTGGGAAATAAAAGAAACAAAGCCCGCATATGTATTTATAATAATTTTCAAAAGTAACCCCTTTATGTACCAGTATATATATGTATTTTTTTATTCATATAAGCAGAAGAAAAAGCCAATATAGAACTATACAGAATCAATCAAATTTAGCAAGTGTCTTAAAGTTAAAAAGCCGCACTTGGCTCATCTAGCACCCGTTCTGGAACTTTCAAAACCAATTTCTTCTTGATTTATATAAATCCAGTTATGCCATTACGGATCTTGATCTCACGGGCAATATAGCAGGCAAAGATTACGCCGAAGAACTAAAAATAAAAATGGAGAAAAAATAATATTATAATTTTATCTAAATGCATTGTTCAAGAATAAATGCGGCTATTATCAAACTTTGTTGATTTTATGATCTACAACCAGCTGTAACGAGCAGTTAGACTCACCTGCAGGATGGCAATGACCACGCCCGCTGCTCCCAGGCTGACGGCGTGAGCAGCAATGTAGTCCGAGAAGCCATCGAGGCAGCCGTTAGAGTGGCGAGTAGCCGCACTGGATACTTCGGTCGTGCAATTGAAGCTGCCCACCGTACCCACAGGAATACTGCAGCAGGACAATGGCAGGTTGGTGTCGCCGAGCTGTTTGTTCCAGTCTTTGTAGGAACTCACACCGCAGCAGTCGAAGTCGCGCTGTACATCATCCCAGAGCCTTGTGGTTGGATTTTGCTGTAGGCTTTTGTAGTCTGCCATCGAGGCAGTTAGAGACTTGCTGATCAGGTCGGAGGCATCGTTACGAAGAACATAGCCACTGATACCGGCGGCGAGCTCCAGGATAAAGATGATGGCCAGCATAATGGAGAAGCTAAGCACCAGGCAGTAGTTCTCCTTCAAAGCGCCCCAGCAGCCGAAGAACGAGATAACGATGATAAGCGCACCGATCACGATCAGGAAGGTGGGGATCGAGAAGAACTTTCCGGCCAGAAAGAGTTCATAGCCGGTATAGACGGCTCCGACGCCGGCTCCAACGGCGATCAGAATTATGCCAGTGATCTGCAATAAAAATGTTTTTTTATTTATTATTAAGAGTAAAATTGTATTTATTTCAGTTTTTTTTTTCTTTTTCTAAATGATGAATCGCGTTTATTAGTGTTTGCACGAATCGCCCTCGTTAATGATCCATTAATCTTAGT
>JAEIIL010003951.1:0-10954 GCA_018905715.1 Drosophila lini | reverse complement strand
GATAATCATTGTTTACGGTCCCTGGTTTATACTTTTGCCTAAGCTCTTAAACACAGAAAAATATGCCACAAATTAAGCTTAGTTGCTTCCTCGAGCCTACTCAGTTCTTTAAAGAGTTACCCTAAAACCTGTAACAACAAATAAATAACGCAAAAGTTAGGTAAATTCATATATTTAATTTCATTAAATATTGTATTATAGATTTTTTACAGCAGTTTATCAAGTTTAACAATTGACATTTTGTTTTTAAACATGAAAATATGCTAGCAGGCATTTATCTACTTCTGTAGGGACCTAAATATATAGGAGGCAGCGACAAGAGCTAGTCCAAAAATTGCGGTTCCGCGATTTATCTCAACTCCGCTGGCTGAGCTGGCTGTGCTGGAATCGCTGGCTGAATTGTTCTCAATTACAACATGAGAATTGGTAATTTCTCTGTCAAATTGAATCCGTACATCTCCTCCTTGGGGCGGTAATCCTTCCACAAATGACGCCTTGTACTTCCGCAGAAACTGATCGGCCCATAGCCTATCGTTTTCTTTTAATGGGATGCGAGCACGATATTTCTCATAAAATTCAGCTAGGCTCTGCAGATTATCGAATTTGGCTTCTTTGCTACCGACTGATGAATTGCCGTAAATGCGAACAATTTCCCGGGCAGCGTCCGCATACTGGTCTCCTTGAGTGCTGCCTGCACACATCAGGATCACTGCCAGGACACCGACAGCAAGGAAGCTGTAATATTAAACTTGCTAGAGGACTTGCCCTTATATTTTTATATTAATCATAATTACCACAATTTATTTGGACGATTCATGGCTGGGACTACTTGTCACGACTGGTAATAAAAAACTATGCGCCAAGTGTGAATTTGCAGGGAATTTATACCCTCGTCTCATAGACATCTCTTCTGATAAGAGCATACAAATAAATTTCGTTGCCTAGAAACGTGTTTTTTTTTCTAGGAATTGTCCCACGACAAAATTCACCGTATTTGAACTCCTTGACCACAAATATTTAAAAGATTTTTATGAATTTCATCAAGTGGCCTAAATACAAACTGATAGTATATGTGTTGTTAATTGTTTTATGAATACATTTGATAAAATTCTTTGGGTAAACAAAAAATATATTTTATATTAAGACTGCAAGTTTTTTTTAAATCTACACTTTTCAGTATTGGCAGAATAAACTATACCTTAAACTAGCCCATTACCTAGGGCTTTAATTGCACCCAACCTCACCAAGAGCTTCATTCAGCTAAGAAAATATTGTAAATATATTTAGCCCCAATTAGTATTAAATAAGTATTTAGGGAGCCAGTTATATTCTCTCTGTTGGCGAAATAAATAAATAAATAAAAAATAATATATGTACACCGAATTTATTGAATTATTTATTTATTTAATTGCCAATTCCTAGAGACTTCTTATCAGGAGAACAGCCAAATAAGTTTCAACGTCATGAAACGCGCTTCTTTTGCAGGGAATTGCTTATCGCGAAAGTAGAATTTCACCGCATTTGAACTCTCTGACTCTAAATATTTCAAAGACGCAGTGAAGGAGACATTTCTGACCCTATAAAGTATATATATTCTTAGCTCCCAATATACAAGTGTTTAATTTTATTGCTTTTTTTTCTCGCTATTATAAAAACAATGCATATTCTTTGGAAAACCAAGAACAAATCGAAACTTATATTATCAAAGAACCTAAGTAATATGTAAATAAGCAACGATAGTATTAAGCAGCCACCTTTAACCCCCAAAAGAGGGACACCAAATACAACATCGTTTTCCAAGAGAATTTGCATATTCAACTTTATTTTTATATCTTGTTACTTGCAAATAACAACACATTTTTAATCAACATTTGTTGCAGTATTTATTGATCAAACGTTAACATTGATCTAGACAATGGCCTTGCAAACAATTTATCTACATTGATCCAAGTACATAGCAGGTGAAAATGGAAGCCAGACCAAAGAGTGCGGTACCACGATTTATCTTAACACCGGCGGCTGAACTTGTTACACGTTTAAGTATAAATTCGAGTTCATGAAGATCACGATCATTAATTCCTCCTTGAAGCGGTACTCCATCAACCCAGGACTGTTTGTACTTCAACAGCATATGATCGGCCCATTGCCTTTCATTTTCGTGAAATGGGATGCGATCACGATATTTCTCATAAAATTCAGCTAGGGGTTTCAGATTCACGTATTTGGTTTCTCTGCTAACTGATGAATCGCCGTAAATGCGAAGCATTTCTTGAGCAGTGACCGAAAACTTATCACCTTGAGTCCCGTTTGCACACATCATCAGAATCACTGCCACACCGACAGCAAAGAAGCTGTAATATTGAACTTGCTAGAGGACTTGCCAGGATATTTTTATGTCATAATTACCAAAAATTAATTGAACGGATCATTGCTGGAAGTATTTGTCGCTATTGATAATAAAGATTCACTTAGAGTGCACTTAATTTATACCCTCTTTCCATAGAAATCTTATCAGAAAAACAGCAAACAAATTTCAGTGGCATGAAGAATTTCACCGGATCTGAACTCTCTGATCCCAAACAATTGATAGGTATATGTATTCCAGCAAGTTGCTTAGAAAATAAGAGCATGTTGGTGAAAAAACGCATATATTATTGTTGTTGTTTTGTTAATTTCAATGATTTATTTCGCTTTCATTATACATTGTAAGAAATTCTTAAAAAAAAAACAGAGAATACTTTATATTTTGACTGCGAGATTTTTAAATACATTTATAAATGATGAAAATGGTTCAGTATCAATACAATCTGCAGGAAGATTCATTTCAAAATATTTTGAAAAACTTTGCAGCCTTATTATCAAATGCAATTATAAATATGTACATAAACAAAAAATAGCATAAGTCAAACCAGCAAAAACTCTCTACACCCACCAATAGGTTAGCCACCTTTAACCCCCAACAGAGGGACAACAAAAACAACAGCATCAACATAATTTTCATTATAATTTTATTTTTATATATCTTGATACAAGTTACTAAGAAGATAAGCAACAAGTTAAACAGAAATATGTAAAATATAATTATTTTTTTTTAAATTGGTTATCAAGAAGCATTAGAAGTAGAATTCACTAGATTCGACCCTCTGACCCTTTTTATATTATATAATTTATATAGATATTTCTAAACAAATTGGAGCAATTTCGCCAGCTGAGCTACCGTATTTTATATGTGCGGTTATCAATTCGCTCTTATTAATGATTAAAACAACATTTTTACTACACTGACCGAAACTTCGAGTATGTGCCATGTAAGAAACATCAATAAATCGAAAGTAAACAATGGTGGCAACAACAACAGCTGGCCCCCTAAATTTAGAGACAACAAAAACAACAACGACACCACCTCAAAGTGGCGTCTTCTTGAGAGAATTCACATGTTTGTTTCGATTTTATAGCATCATTTTGTTTACGAGCCACTTCGGTGGGGTGTGAGCCACTGTGCAAGCTGTAAAATTTTAAAGTGGAAGCCACTTGTAGAGCCATTAGTAATTCGTTGTTACAAAAACAATTAAATCTCATAATGGATAGATATTATTTCGTATGCAATTATGATTCATTTCAAGTTGAACTTAATAGTTAATTATACTATATGGGTTCCAGAGAGAAAAGAATTTAGATTTCGCAAGAAATCTTTATTGATAAGAGAGTTTAGTTTTGTGGAAATTAGAAAATCTTAGAACAAAACTTTAAAGACCTCTTGAGACCTCGCTGAGTGATCGTAAAGAAACTTAAGATTCTCTCTCTTAAAAGAAAAAAAGCCAAACATATTGCTGCCTGTCTTTATTTTTGCCTAGAAAGGAGAATCTAAAAATGTCTAACCAACTTTTTTGGCCTAGTGTATAGACACAAGCTGCAGAAATCAAGATATGCATGCGTGTACATATATGTATGCCTAATTATAGACCCTCTAAATATATGTACACATATCCATTTCCAGCACTCAATTCGAACAAACACTTTTTTGGATAAACAATTGTTTCCGCTCTTGAAAAAGTTCGCATTTCACCACATTTAATGATATTTCCTTTTGCTTACGATATATATTAGATGTTCGATGTCTTCCATTTATTTCACACCTAGCCATAAAGTTGCCCAGATTAATGGAAAGGCAAACGCTTCTTGGTCTTCAAATATTGACTTCAAGGCATCACAAAACGCTTCTCTAAACAGAAATTCATCTAGCCAAAAAGGCCAAATACGAATACATACAAATTAATGTATATATGTAGTATTTTTCTGCTTGAGGCCATACATTAGTTAAAGAGACCATTAAAGAAATATGAATTCCTTTTAAGATTAGCCAAGAATGTTTATTTGCACAAAAATTAAGCTATGTAAATGATATAAACTGTAAGCCATTAATATTCACTTGTATAGCAAGCGAAGGGGTCCAAAGGCAATTTAAAAAAATGAGAAAACTGGCCAACTGTCAACAATTTGGACTTATGTGAATTGTGGTTAAGGCATAAGTATACTTATCATAGTCTGTCAATACAGCATATCTATGTGAAAAAATTACCATAAAATTCGTTTAGTTATATTTTATAAATTCTTCATGATCAGTTCAATCAAAAAAAGTTTATAAGAATTTTTAAATATAACCGCATAATTTCCATAAGTTTCTACAAATTTTATGAAGTGACCAATCTAATTTAAAAATAAAATAACAGAACTGTGCAAGTGTCAACAAATTTGATTTGTTTGAATTGTGGCATTTGCATATGTCTAGATGTCATCATCTAAAGCCGCCTTTCTACGTGCGAAAAATGACAAAATTAGTTTATAGAATTACCTATTTATAACGATCCCACATTCACATGGAATATATATATAGCTAAGCACATCGAATGTTTCCCATTTGATATAGGCACGCGTGGGTGTTAAGCAAAACGTTTAGTGTAAAATATATTTGCAACGAAAACGAATAAATTAAGAAACGTTTTGATTTTAAAATGTGAAATTCCAACAAGATTCTTTTCCCTCACATTTTATGGGCTAGATTTTTGTTGGAATCATCTACGGCTGTCTAATCATTGTTAAAACATGACATGGGATTACAAAGAAATATAAAATAAATCATATATCAAGTTTGCAAGTTTATATTATTATTAAGAATACATTTTCTTCGCAACTAGCTTACAAAAAGATTTGAAACTTTTTCTACTTAATTCCCCCAAAATCTCGATACCTCCCTGTATATTTTTCCTATACTGTAAAAACACACAAAATGAATCCATGTGTTGTACATTTTAAATCCCAGAGCAAACACGCCAAGCGGGACATGTAAAAAACCCAGAAAACTCTAAAAAGAACTCTATTTTTAAACGCATTTTTTCCCGTGACAAGACAAGTTCGACTGAAGCAAGCCAAAAAATAAAAATAAGAAAAAATAGCTTAACAGAAAAACGCTGCTAAATTTGAAAATAAACCAGAAAGCAGGGCGAGAAAATTATACGAAAATAGCACAACAGCCAGCCCAGTCTCCCGTCGTCCCTTGAGATATATATTTCATACCAAACAAGCGTCTAAAAATAATTTAGCCCAAAAGTGATTCAAGGAGGCAGCAGCAAGATGCAGGCCCAGTTGGATCGGCGGAAACTGTGGGACAATGGAAATAAAATCAGATCGGGCAAATGCAGTATATAAATAACACAATGAAGCCATTTCCTCTGTGACATCAGCACAGACCGAACCTGGCATCATCACCTGCCTATTGGAGCTATTTGAAACGCATTCACACTGCGCAGCACTTTCCCGAATAACTCGTTGCGTTTCAATCATTAAAAAATGATCTCACTGCTCAACGAGCGCTAGACAAAGGCCTCCGAACCTTGTCTATCAATCAGCCTCACACAAAAGTGAGATCACACGCTTTACAATTAATTACATTCGACTTGTGCCGGTAATTGTTGCTAAAAGGAAATCCGATTTATCTATTGTCCTGAGTAATTAGAAAGCGATAAAGCAGAAAATTCGGAAATAGTTCAAGATATACTCAGTAAAATTAGAAGTCTTTTCCATTTTATATGAAGGTCTTTAGAGGAAAGTTCTGAATGCTATATCGCCCTCAATTTGGGAAAAAATAAACAAGGTCAAATACCAATACAACATCGATAATAGATTGTTAATTTCTGAATTTAGAATTTCAGTCTGGATGTTTCATTTATTTTCTTAAGCTATTAAATAAAACCAATCAAGTTCACCTATAAAACAAACTAATTTACAAAACCAAGCACATTATTGACTTTAAATAACTAAGCAAGTATGTTTGCTTGGCCCACCCTCATGCCTAGCTAGGTGCAAAATATTAAATAACCGATTATCTCATTCCCAGCACTTGCAAATTGTTAGAAAGTACACAAAATTTATATAAAATGAATGTATGTTATGTATGTGGGCATAACAATTCATCGATTCATTTGGCATTCGATGTGTTTGGCCCCATATTGGCGATTGCAATTTGCACGATTGCCAAAAATTTATATTCTGCTTCCATTTTGGCGACAACACATTATGTCATTGCCTTGAGGTGATGCCTACAAAAATAGCCAAAATAATAATAATGTTCGAACCAAAAGGCACTTAAAGCCAGCGAAAGGTGAAAGAGAGCCAAAGAATCTAGGGCATAGTCTACTTTCGAGCGATGATGTCAGCAGGATGGGATGATGGCCGGCGCTGAAGAAAAAGATGCGGCTAGCGGAATGGCGGATGGGAGATGGGAACGTGGGCTGTCTGGGTCAAGTTCGGATGACATTTACATTCGCTTTCGCCCGCTATGCTCTGCTCTGATTCAACAAAGTTCAATGCTTTGCCAAGAGAAAATCAAATATTTTACATGTTATTTGTGTGTTGAATGGGAGGAACCACAACTGATGGCTGTCAACTTAAAAAACAATTCAAGAAAGAATAGATGACTCAGCTGCACTCGCAAAAAAGAAAAACTAAAGAAGGGTGAACCAATCAAATAAAAAAATTATGAATAATCAAGATTTAAGTATAAAAAAAAAAAGAAAATTAACAGAATAGGTTTATACTTTAGATTTAAATTAATTTATTACATTAAAAAATAACGCCAGGCTCTATCAGTTAACTTTATACATTTAAGTATTATAGATGAATATTTCTAAAACATATTTAAATTAATTTTAAAAATAGTTTTTTTATCAAAGTGCATGTTTAGGAATTATTTCCTGTTCTTAGCCATGGATTTTGAGATTTTGAATACTTATTCCTAATTAAAAATGTGAATATATTTCAAAAACTCACCTTGCAACTGCAATATCGTCATCTGATATTCGGCAAGCTTCTCGTCGATGTAGTCCTGCGATTGATTCGCTATAATTTCGGCTGTTGACGGACCGAACTCCTCTTCGTCATCGTAAATCACATAGGATTTAGGTTGCGGAGGCTCCAGCGGTACGCCCACAAAATCGATCTGATCCTGGGCCAGTCCGTGTCCTCCGTGTTGTCTCGGTTGCGGTGGTATCACCGGCGCTCCCTGCTGATGGTAATATTGTGGCGGCGGTGCCTGTTGTGGATGGTACAGGGGTGTCTGTCGATTGCTGTAGTTAAAGTCCGAGCTGGGTGTCTGGCACACAATGGGCGATGGTGTTGGCGACAGCTGAAACGAGCTAGTCGGCTGGGCTCCATAGGAGTTCTGGTGCTGCAGAGGCGCCGGACGGAAGGGACGCGGTGCCGGCGATGCTCCCGCTCCGCCATAGTAACCACTTGGCGGTGGCTGCTGCTGCTGCTGGAAGGGAGCCGGCGATTGATTCCCACCCGGCCACTGAGGTCGTGGATGGGGTATATTGGTGCTGCCACGCTGGCCCCTCACTTGGTTGAGGGGAGCCGGTGACATTGCATGTCCAAAGGGCCGAGGTCCCGATATTATTGGCGGCGGACTCGGTGCCGTCGTCCAGGGCGAAGGTGGACGGTAGAGAAAGGTAGACGGCGACGGAGAGGCGGGATTCTGAGCACGTGGATTCCAACCACGTGGCCCATTCCCATACGGCGGCGGTTGCTGCCCGGACATCTTAACGGCAAACGGAGATCAGACGCTCGAAATTTTTGATGATTCTTGCTTGATTTTATTTCGAATTTATATTGGATTCACAAAGACTTTTGGACGGGGCTATGGGTTTTTAATTTAACATATTACACTGGCAAGAAAGAAATATATATATAGAAATATTGGATTAACACTCCAACTTGTATTGCTTAAAAGTTTAAATTTAAATTAATTTTTTTCCTCAGCAATAATCCTAATAAATGCATTTGAAATACCAAAGTCATGACTAAGATTACAATGCTCTCACAAAAAACACGACATAAAAAACTGTGCAAAAATCATAAATCATAATTTGTTCATTAGCCAGAGACAATCACCTGAAGCGAACAGAACCATCCAACCCAATTATGTCAAGTGGACAAAATAGCCTGAGAAATAGGCAACAAGAAACATAAATAAATCATGACCTATTCTCGAAAATGGTTAGCTCACTAATTTCGCCAGAGAACTACGCACATATGCCGTTGCCTGCATATAGCAGAGAGATATAGATCCTAACGGAAGTGATATAAACATTTATACAATCTTTAAAAATGGCGCTGACGTTGACCGAGCGGTTTTCTTGGTTTCCAAAAGAGTGTTTGGCGCGCCACAAACATTTATTTCAGTTAGTTGTCACATATATTAGTGAAAATATGTATGTGCCAGATAATTTACAATGCTTGAAAATTAACATTATGCTAAAGATTGAAAGGAAAAATCGAGTGAGCAGCACTCGGATTAGCTGCTGTCAAAATTGTTCGAAGGCCTCCAAAAAGTCGATGATATATTCTTGGCAGAGTGTGTAGAAAAGAGGCCTTGAGAGCACGCAGAACTCAAATCATTGATATGTTGGATGAGGCGAGAAAGTGAAATTAGCCAAGTTTTTAGCAGGATAAAATTCAAATAATTGTTTTTCAAGTGAATTGTTCGCTTAAATTAAAATAGAACAAATAAACAGAGCTGGGAGAAAGGAAAACAAACCATCAACTTGATGGAAAGTTTATAAATAAGCAAATATCTTTTATTTTCAAACAAAAACTACAGTTGAATATTACGAGTTATTGCCTTCAAGGGAATCTAAAAAAACAAACGAATTGTTTTTTTAATTGGCAAATATTTCGTCTATATATAATATTTATTTCCCCTAGATATTGCTCATATCCTGCCAGCACTGTCATCATTTATTTTCGCAATTTTCCAGAACTTTTGCACAGTTTTGCAGCCAAGAAATTGTATATTCGTCATCTGCTTTCAATATTTCAATTCCTTTATGGATTTTCCAAAATTGCACAGTGTAGGCGGCAGGCGGCAACGCGGTCTCTGTGTGGATCAGTCGGTCTACCATCGGGCACCACTTAAAAAAGCACACGTCCCGCAACGCACCACCGCGACGACGACGATGAGAAAGAAAACTCATGCAGACTTTTCACTTTGCGGCGGCGGCAGCGGCGGTCGGTTGTTGGTTGCTTTCGAATTTTTCAAAAATAGAAATGAACTCAGTTCGTTAAACTTTCGGTCGGAAGAAACCATGCCGAGAGCAGCACCGTTCCGAGTGCAGCCTCCTCTTAGCATGCTTCACTTTATTCTGGGACCACTTTTAATTGCCATCCTTTCGTTCTTTGATATCCATTCGATTATTTTGGAGAACATTCTATTTTCTTTTCATTTTAATTTCTTTTTTCTAGCACCGGAAAACGTGGAAAAACACACATTTTCTTCCAAGAGCACTTCACACTGTCGATTATGTAACCCGTTGGAAAATTAAGCATTACTCCGAGCATTTTCAATGGGCTTTTCACACACAAAGCTCGCCAATTAACTTGTAACCATTACACACCGTGAATTTGCTTTGATTTTACGCCAGAATTCTTTGCGCGAACAATTCCAATTCAATTTCTATATAGGCGTATATATAGAAGCGTGTATATATAGATATATGTGAGTGTGGATGGCAGGAAAGAAGACTTTTCAATGAAGAACTTTAGATGTTGTAGAGAGGAAGAACCGAGAACAACACTCGACGAGCACGAAACACTAACTGAAACGGCTCCCCAAGCGCCAGGAGGCACATCGCGATCTTTTGGGGAAATTTCGAAAACGTTTTCGAATGGGAGAAAATAAATGTGGTTCGGGAATTGCACACGAAGATCGGTGGACTCGGCCGGCTTTTCTTCGGGCACATGGCCAATAGGAAAAACATGCTCTTTCTTTCGTTTTTGTTTACATCTGTCATTCTAAACAAGCGCCAAGTGGTAGCAGAACGTGCGAATAAAATAAGGCAAAAACAACACAATGAAATAGCTAAACAAAATGTGCAATTAAAGGCGTGAATATCTTAGAGCATAAAAAATGGCAGACTTTCCTTTTCTGTGACGTCACCTGAGCAGAGTCGGGAATCCCTTCATACAATCTAATATTTTCATCCGAAAAAGCCGATTCTAAACCTGAAAACCAATAAAACCTAGAACAACTAGTTAATCTATCACATCCGCACTTACCTTAATATGTATAAGCATTAAAAATACAATAGTTTGTAGTTGTAAAAATTGCAATTAACAAGCCGAAACTTTGTCAACTTAAATCACAGAAATTAACAGAAAAAGGCGGCGTTTTTCAAATGTTGTTGTTACCATCTCAACTATACACCTGTCACTACATATTGGATCACATTTTCAAGCTTTTAAAAAGGTGAAATTTGCAGATTTTAGGGACTCGCTTAAACTTTTACCAAAACAACGCGTCGCGACGGCATTAAAAAAGGATCGTGGAAAGTGTGACCAAGAAGTAGAGCTGTAAAAACATCGATGGTACTATCGATATTATCGATAGTGGCTGGGCTGCGCG
>JAEIIL010003946.1:0-27510 GCA_018905715.1 Drosophila lini | reverse complement strand
ATATCTGCAAGGGTATACAAACTTCGGCGTGCCGAAGTTAGCTTCCTTTCTTGTTAATTAGTGATCTGACTTGTTTAAGAGTAACAACCAACAATAGAACAATTATTGTATAAACAAACTTTTATTTTGTTTTCAATTAAACTGCTGGTCTGCTTGGCTGCGCAATTGTTGTGGAAGTCAGACAACCTTCCTCTATGTCTTGCAGATAGTTTTGAATATAATTATATATATAAGGTACTTAATTTTTTCCTGTGCAGGATATACTCCCTCTCGGGAAGGATTTGCGTGTTTTTCTGATATTACCGTAATTGCCAGACGGCTGATCAGTTGGGATGAGGCTGGGATGGGAGCTGTGTATTTGCCAGATAGCAGTACATTCGGCGGTTACACGTGTTGCTGCGACGCTCACTCGCCGCTACCCATGCTCATGTCCAACTCAATAGTTAATAGCAGCTACCTGTCAGGTATTTACTTGTGCTCAGCTCTCGGCGCGGCTCAGGTTCAGGTTCAGTTTAGCTCAGCTCGGCTCGGCTCATCGCAGTCCCGCTCTCGCCAGTCAGTACCGCCGAACCTGTCGTCGCCGCCGCTTCTCGTTCGTAGTTGGACTTGAATGTTTTCAGTTTGTTTTTTATTTTCGCGTGTGTGAGAACGTAGTTTCCATGAATTTTGCGCTATTGAATCGAAATTGATGACGGTTCGAGTGCCACCCCAATGATTGCCATTTCGCCGTGTGGCAATTGCCCTTAGTGGAGCATTCAAATGAGCTTTTTGGAGCGGAGTTACGTCTCTGATTACGAGTTCCAGTTTCGATTGTAGTGTCGTGCTGCCCCGAAAAAAATCAGAAGCTCGCTTGAATACAAATTAAAAAATTATCTACTTCCTAACCGGTGATGAATGAATGTCGGATTCAACCTTAGGCTTGCCATAAGAAGTTGAAAGATGCTAACGAATTGTGTTTACTGCGAACAACTAAATATTTAAAATTTACTGCATGCGGAAATATTAATGAAAAAATAGTGTGCGTGCTCGTTATTTGGAACGTAAATTTATACTCACGGTGGCATTGGATGGTAAATTAATTTGTTTTATAAATATGTGGAAATTAGTTTTAGTTTGAGGAATATAATGTAGGAAAATTAATAATAGTTCTTTATATTTAGAAGCTGTAGTTCTTTTTTTTACTGAAAGTTGTGCACACATCTTCTAGCTGTTATATCAGCAAAAACAGCTAAAACCTTAGATACGTTGGTACTAAACATAGACTGACAAAACGACTCTTGCACCTGTGTCACCAAAGCAAAACTTCTACCAAAGTTCACTGTGAAGTTTAAGCAAGATATCTGCAAAAGACACACCTGGTATGAGTATTGTTTTTAATTTATTTACTACGATCTCAGTTGGCCAAGATTATTCAGGTAGCATCCCCCCATTTTCATTGCCATTTTGACTGTTTTCGATTCGACTCGATTCGATTGCGAAAGCGTTGAGTCTAATGCCAATGAAGGGGGGAAGGTGGAGTCCATTCATTTGCTAATGATTCTGATAATTGCCATTGTGCGAAACCAAAAGCGAAGCTTTTGTTGTGCAATTCGAGGGACTGAAGGGGAGGCAAGGCAATATAGAGGGTACTTGACGTTTACCAGAGTTTTGTTAAGTACGGATTATGATTGCGATTATGATTGCCAGCGACTCGATGCTGATGCAATTAACGAGCGGCAAGGGCAGCACGAAGCGTTTATGCAAATCATGGGCCAATACGGTCCTGAGCAATTATTGAATCGAGTTGCGGTTGAAGCCTGCCACGGAGTGGAGTATCTACGTATCCGAGTACGCGAGTATCTGTCTATCTTTGCCGTCATATGCTTTTTATGCTCTTGACCCAGTGGCAGAGTGTCAAAGCAGGCCTTTATTAACGCAATTTCTTGGCTAATCTGGCGCGTAAACCAGTCCAATAAAAAGAGTAACAAGAAATTAAGGCTAGCTGGGAATAGCAACGCTCAGAATACCCTGGTCTTATAAGAATTATTATGCATAATATATAAATAAATATTTCTTTATTTTTAGTATAATTAAGAACGAAATATATTACAATTTGAAAGTTTACGTTCAGAAAATCTATATAGAAATTAAGCATAGTAAATGAGGTCAGTGCCTGACCAATCTTTAAATGGTAATACCCAAAGTCAAAGGGTACCACAAACATTGTCCACTTGCCATGCCTTGATCTTTACGCGAATGTAATTAGCTTAAGCTAAATGCAATTTGCAGAGCCATAACGTTGGAACGTGTTTTCGGATTGGATCGTAGCCAGCAGGAATTCGGCAATGTGTGATCCACTAACACGAAAAACGGAACTGGAACTCGAATTGAAATTGCCATAGCTTCGCATCGCATCGCATCGCAGATGTGACAATTGTTTGAGAAACCGCGTTGCGCTGCTGGAAATCAGTGAAGCGACGGATATATAGAGTCGGGGCGTGGCATGGCGAGATTTTAGCAGTGGTCCGTGTCCCCACAGCGGACGACAGCTTTAATTACATTCGATTGGCAATCAATAAGAGCCAATCAGTGCCATACCGACACACGCTGGTACTTTTACTTGTGTGTCGCACGAGTTTCAATTCAATTTGCACATAATTTTACATAATCTTCGCCGCTGCGAGAAACTGTGTCAAGTCGAGCAGTTAGCCAAGTGCAAGTAAGTATCTAGCAGATACTAGCGGATACTCGACAGATACGCTCATTGTTGTTTTTACTTTCGTTGGCGTTGGCTGTCAGAAGCAGAAGAAGAAATGAGCAAGCCCATCTGGTTTTTACTTTCCTTTTATGCCAGGCCAAGCGCGGACTTTCAATTACTTCAGACTGTCGAGATTGAGATACAGATACTCTCAGCTTTAGCTACACCCCAGAGAGCGAGCCAATTGCGATTATCCCATGGATACTCGCTAAATGAATTGCTACTGCTGCTGTGGCATTTGATTGGATTCGGTCTCCCTGGCGGATGATCTCCTAATTAGCCACACAGTGGGTCCAGTGGCCAGTAATTAGTGCTGCTTGTTGCTTTATTTTTAATGGAAATTACTCTGTTTGTGGTTTGGTGACATTTCTGCCGGGGGTTGAGGTTCAGTTTCGGCCTTTTAGTGGCCGTTCGAAACGCTATTCGCTTGGACTTTCGCCCTGTCAAAGGTCAACCACGTGTGCTCGCTACAAATTGGGTTCGAAATTAATCACAGGCCGGCATGTAATTGGCGGTGAGCCGGGGAATTATATTAGTTAAAGGTCGTTGCGAATATAGAAACCAATAAAACAATGCATTACAGAATTTATATAACTGTGAAAAGTATAAAGAACATTTTAAAAGTATTTTCAACCTTAATAAAATCAAATTATATTCGAAATATATATTCTCTTTGAATGTTATCCACATTTATTACAAAACACTTAACAACTTTAACCTTCATAAACTGATTGATCTTGGACGTTTTTTGTGTCTTGTAATTTTGCTACGACATTTATTGTTCATCCATTTGCTTTGCCATTAAAAATTATGATTCTTGATGTTTCCTTGGAAGTGAACCCTTAATAATTTCAAGTCACAACTTTATGGCCAGAGAGCAAACTTGGCTTGAAGTTCTGTGCTGATTGTTTTTTCGGGGTTCCCTGAGGTCGGCGAGCGGGCCTAAATGGCGAGTTAATGTTCGCTTTGGCTTTGGTCAGCGGCAGTTGTGTCTTTCTGTGGTTACGCCCGGCTGAATTCTGGTGGTGCTGATGTTGCCGGTGGCACTGCTCTAGGTACTATATGTTGCCCTCGCCAGAACCTTTATCAAGTGTCATACTTTTGCACCCTCCCCACTACCCTCGTACTTGTCGCCGTTCGAACTGAGTGCACAAAGAAAAGCAGCCACGAATGTGTGGCACATCTAGGGGTACGAGTACGGGTATGGGCTTGGCTTCGGATTCGGATTCGGAGTCGGGCTGGGATACTTTGGTGCTTTCCTTGGCAACACTTGTACTCGCACTCTTACCTGTTAATAACTTGTAACTTGATGCATCGCCGGATCGCGTCCCTTGGGCTCGTCTCACTGGACTGACTTTTCGAGACTTCGCCAACGGTCGAGCGATCTTGCAGAGCAAGAAATAATAGGATAGAAACTTAAATACGTTTTGACGAATATATACATTTTAGAGACATAAATTTCTCTCTGTGCACTGCTTGTTCCGTCCCGTCTCTCCGCAGATTGTACAGGTATATATAGGTATATCTGCAATCTGCGAGAGTGGTCTTGGCACTTGCGCTCGGCTGAATACAAAAGTATCTGAAGGCATGCACATCTCGCCGCCGCTCTATCTGCGTCTGTATCTGTATCTGCAGCATGCGAAATGCAAATCTTTGCCACTAAGGCGCCACATTTGTTTGCAAAATGTTCAATAATAAACAAGCGGAGACGCCGCCGTCATCCACTTTGGTGCCTTCATTTGGACGAAGACGCCGTAAACATTTCAATACCCGGTACTCGTTAAGGGTCGACTGTTGTTTGTGTATAAACATGGGCTGGGTGAAGTAATTTGATCGGGGTTTTTGTGAGAGAAAGGCATTTTTAAAAGAAATGTAATGTGATATTTGGTAAATTATTTATTTAAATTATCCAAAATCTTAAGAAGGGTAAAGTAGGGTAATATGGTATTTCTTTTTATTATATAAAATGTAATTTAAATAAATTATTTTTTCACTTTAAATAAACTTCATATTTTATTTCTGTGCATTAGCATTATTTAACCATATTTAACGGATATACTTTTCCCAATTTAATGCAGGATATTATTTTAGTCAAGCTCCCCTGTGCCCTCACCTGTTATATCGCTTTATTACTTCGCCTGCATTGGCTGTAAATAAACGAAAATTTGTATAAATACCCGGTAAAGATAAAGATACGGCCTCTTTTGGCCTGTTTTGCTGGTCACCGAACTCTCCGATCGCATGCTAAAAGTTGATTTTGTTTTCTTTTCTCCCGCCATTTTTGCTCATTTATGCAAGCCTGCATAATTATTTGCAAATATGCATTTCAGGTGATTGTGATAAGGTTCGCTCTCAACTTGGCTAAGATAAATGTGTGCCATTTTGCCGATAAGATGCTTGACTCTTGGTGCCAGCAGTCATTAATATAATGACACAACCTTAATAATCGAACTGTTGTGTTGTGTTTGAGTTGAGTCATCGGGCCATTGGGGTTCGTTCCAGGGGAGCTAAATATATAAATGCCAATCGGCGAACACATTCACGCACTTGGCTTAATTAATGTTTATTAGTCGCATATATTTGCTTAATTCGTGTTGCCAAGGCTCGAAGACGGTAGCCAAAATTATGAGGTGAATCGATTTGTATAATTATAAATGTCTCTAAGGCTTTTATTTATCATCCAGTGAGTGCAAACTGACAGATTTATATGAAATAGTTTATTTAAAAATGGATTTGTGAGATATGTGTTGAATGGTTGCCATTTTGGGACTTTTATTGGGCTTTAATTGATTATTTAAAACAAGTTCTCAGTCATATCACGACTTTCAAATAATGAGGTTGAGGATTTTGTATTTATAAATAAATTAAAATATTAATTTGGTAAGGATATAAAGGAGAATTTACTAGTTAATTTATACAGTTCTTTATTCGAATCGAAGGCTAAAAAGGGAAATACGTTAAAGAATGTATTTTATAGAAATTCATTATACATATGCTGTTTATCGACCCTTTTTTAATATTATATAGTTTTAAGACATTTCATAAAAATCGCAGATCAATTTATGGGTTTGGCTATTTTAAAAGTTCTCCGCTGATCAATTTATTGAGGGCTGCCAATGGGTTAAGCAATGGCATTGGAACGCTAAAAATATTTCCCCCACGAGAAATTCATTTTCAGGTCAATAAAATAAGTTGGGAAACCGAAAGCCCAGCAACTGATAGCGCTGTCTCTCGCTTTATTTTGTTTTCCTGCGTTTTTGTTTCTTAATTTTTTTTATTTTGCCATGTTCATATTGGAACAGTTGTTTTTACGACTTTGTTTTTTAGGGGTCCCTCTCTCGCTCACTCATTGTTGTCAACTTTCAGATGTTTTCTCTGCCAGTGACTGATAAAAACAGCGCCATTCAAGTGAAATTTCGACAGCGAAAAACAGTCACCTGTCTTTAGAAGAAATGATTTGCTCTGATTTGTGTAGAATTGAATGACAATGGCCCATGTCCCGAGTGCAGAATCTTCGGGCAGACAATGTCATAATCATAATCCATGGCATAATGGGCCCGATCAGTATGCGGTAGAATGGCCAGAGGGGGCTTTCACTTTCACAGGCCCCGCGAATTGTGGCCACTTTTCACTTTCCTATATTGTTCTCTCTCTAAAATTCGATTCGCATGCAAATCAAAACAAAGTCAACGCAGCCAGCAAATCTCCCATATGAATCATTTCGTTAGAAAAACAACAGCGGATATAATTCGTATTTCGTATATTTTTATACGATCTTTGGGCTTCGTGTGAACTCCGCCGTTGGAGTTGGGCTTTGATGATATTTTGATTATTTCCACGAATTTTTATTCAACGCTCCGAGGGAAAAAACTTTACGATTTCTTTTTAAATATTATAAATTATTTTTTATTAGCATAATAAAAGGAAATGTTCTTGTAAATTTAATTTTAAAACATTTACTAAGGTATACAAAATTAGCAAAAGTTTGACCTTCATTGGAAGCAATATTATCGAAAATATTATTAATATTTAAATATCATTATTCAATTTATGTGCTAAAACAGATGTTTTAAAATTTGTACAGATATAATTTACAGACTTTAATTGTTCATTTTGAAATAATTTTATTCTTTGGAAACAACCAATTGAATTTCCAGAGATACCGTACTTTTTACTTTTTATTGTTCGGTAAAAAATTACTGTGTTTTTTCCGAGCCAATCCTAGATTTGTATCAATGGGTAAGGGTCCAGAATTCACTAGAAAAAAATTGTATGAGACACGCCCAAATAAAAGGTTTTCGAGCCCCACATTTTAAGCAATATATTTCACATAATTTGGCTGACATTGTTCTTTTGTTATCTTTTTTTTTTATTGCTAACCGACAGATCTGATCGATGAGCAGCAGCTACAAGCCCCGAGGCAGTGACGAGGCCCTTGCCGAGCAGCTGAGCTTAGCCCGGAACCGCACCGGAACCGGAAGTGGCGCCCAGGCCACGGCCACGCCCACCTATCGTCACATATCCGGCGCCATGGCTACCCTGCCCCGCCACGAAAACAACCATCAGAGTTACAACCCAGACAACTCTGCCCGCCTGCGCACCGATTCCACAGCCACTTCGAGGACCTGCGTCTACATAGGCGGAGAGCCAACGGGAGGAGGAACGGGCAACGGTCACATCTCGGTGACCCTAGACCGCCGCCAGCCGCAGCGGATGTCCTGGCTAAATATGCGTCGGGCCAAGGCCAATGAGGCGGACCCGCCGGCCATCACACCATCGCCGCAGACGACTCGCAGCTGCATCTCCACGGTGTCCAGTGTGGTGGACAGTGGCGGCGGACGCACCACAGCCACCTCTGGTCGGATTAGCTCCAGCGGCATCGTCACCCTCAGCGGGAGTAATAACACACTGTCAGAGATCCAGGGCGGCTACCACGACCTAGAACACGATGCGGTGTCCAAGAACTACTCCGTGTCGGCCTCCGTCCACAACATTACCACGGCCAGCAATGCCAAGCTGCTGCCCGCCGTCGAGGATGAGTCCAACCAGCAGGTGAGTTATTTTTAAGTAACTAAGAGGAAGCATTCGTGGGTTTTATGGTGGGAAAACGAAACTACAAATTGGGTTAATTGGAAAATGAAGACCACTTTACGAGTGCTTTATTGATACCTATTTTATGGCACTGCCGAAGAGTTTTAATTAGCTAAAAATTATAGAGAGAAAATTGTAATGAAAGCGTGTTAGCTGGCTGGAAATTTATTTCGCAATAAAATAGACAAAGGGAGATAACCAAGAGGCAGGAAAAAAAATACATAAAATATTATAATTAATAAGTTTGAGTCAGGAAACAGGTTTTATTTGAAAAGTGTTTAAATGTAAACATATTCTTGATTTGTTACAACCTCATATTTCATTCTCTAAAAATATTTAAAATTTGATTTATACTATTCAGATTTGTTTGTTAGCCTTTATTTATTTATTTTAGATTAATTTAGACTATAAGTTCACGGAACGTACCAAACTTCTCTTGAAAAATTTATAAAGGTACAGCAATAGTTCTTATCAACGGCTAAAATCCGTTTATTTATTCTTTCATTGCATGAAAAAAAATATCCAAGATTTGCAGTTCTCTGAATCGCTAGATGCCTGATTAGAAAAAGCAACCAGTATTTCTGCTAAATCTCCACAAAAGAGCTTAGCAAAAAATATAAATAAATCGTTACTGTGCGATAATTTAAAAGAGGCTTCCACCTGAAACTGTCTTTGATTTCATAGCCTGGCCAACGCAATTAAAATGTTTATTTATTAACAGGTTTTGAAGATTCATTTAGGATAGATTGAACTTTCAAAAAAGTAGTTCATCTTCGGAGCCACCGCCGTGTTCGAAGCTAAAACTCGTGTATGCAATTTATTCCGGCTCCCAATCGAGTGGCAGTCTTACCTGTTTTGGCTTTTTAGAAGTTATCTGCCGAGATCTTTCAAGTTGAACCCCTTTTGTTCAATGTTGCGGGTTAGCCAGAAGCGATTTGATTCATCTTCCCCTTGGAGATTTCTGTGAGAATAAATGCGAAAGAATGTGAATGAAAATGATGATGATGAGGAGGGGCTATACTCATCTCAGCCTGACTGTTGCTTATCACCAGGCGAGGTGAGTCTTCTGAATGACTTTCGGTGATTCCGGCTATCGATTGCTCACGAGTCGCTGTAAATTTTATTTCTCCGCTTAATAATGCTGAAAATATTCGAAATGAATTTGAGTACGTGCTGGAGGTCTCAAGAGAATTTTTACATATTTGTTTGTCGATCGATTTGTCTAAGCCATGGCTATCGGTTACGTGAGTTACGATATGAAAACACTTCCGTAAACTGTGAAAAAATAGTTTCAGGGGATTCGAAATGATTTGGATATTATTTAAATAAATATTCCTGGGAATATATAGTGAAGAATATGACTGTAAAATTACCCTGAAAGGCTTAAATCCTAATTTTGCATAGTTTATAAATTGGGGGAACAAATTTGTACATTATTCCTTAATCTTCACCAATCCCAAAAACTCCAAGTAGATTGTCTATTATTTATTTCTCTTTAGTGCACAGACTTTACCAGCTCAGTGTAACATCTTCTAGAGTTAAAATGCGTTAATTTTCGCGCGTTTTTGTTTGTTTTCTTTTCCTTTGTTTGCGGATCTCCGATCATCGAGGTGTTTGAATAGTTTTCGAGATGAGGATTACACAAACTCACAGCAGTTGCAGCAGCCGAGAAGAAGGCGTGGCCCTGGCAACCTTCAAACACCTGAGGTGCTTTTGTTATTGAATTTATGTATAAACTGGCCAGGGAGTGCAGCAGATCTCAGCTCCGATCCTCCCGTGTTAATAGTCTAATAGTCATTGTTTATAGGGTTGTCCGGGCAGCGGCAACATCATAAACACGATCATAAAACAAGTTTCGGCATCGCATTTGTCTCCTATTTGGGTTAGTAAGGCGGCAATCACCGGACTGGATCGGATCGCACCGGACCGGATAGGGCCCAGCAGCTGGCCATTGTCTTTCGCCTCGGCGATCCGCTCGATTGTTCCCGCAATTGGCACCCATTCGGGCCGGGTTCTCTGCAAGTGCAAGTGCAAGTGCCAAGTCCAGTCTAGATGCTAATTGGCCTTAATTAGTAGATCACGCGATACTAGTTTTTATGTGAGCAGCCAATTTAATTAGGAGCAGCGTCTAGAGACCTATATTTAATTGCTGGAAGAAAAGTGAAAATAGTCAGCCGGTTAGATCATATTTAGGGTTATTACTTTGAATTCTAAATTAAGAAAACAGGCTTATTTAGGCATTTGGGTAATATTTTAATATTTTTGTTGGTAAAGATTTTAATTAAATTAATTAAGAAAAGATTATCTTAAATATAACATTATTATTAAATTGTTATTTTAAGTTGGGTATTAAAATTGTTTAATTATTTATGAAATATGTATACATTCCAAATTCATAAAATTATTTTATTTCTCCAAATTTAGATATTTACTCTGTGATTCTTTTCTGTAATACGAAAGTAAAATATAAATTAATCATCCCCAAAGTAGGCTTTGCTTTCTTTAAGAAACAAACGTAAAGTTTACGCTACAAAAAAGCTGCATACTTTTGAGGGAAAAGAGTTCGTGGCCTAAGTCTTTTGTTATTTTAATAGGAAAAGATTTATGGCTTCATCGTGAATTAAGTTAGCTGAAATCAATAATAATTTACGACTAAGAGCGATTTAATTAGCTTACAAAATTTATGTTACTCTTCTGTTTAATGATTATTTATTTAAAATTAAAAGAGATACCTGTAATCATATATTGAAATCTTAATAGAGACATCTTTCAATAAAATCCAAATCTGGTTGAAAGGAAATAAATGCGAATTATTTTATGCCAAATGCATTCCCTAATTGGCTTGCAAATTTGTGGGCAGTAAAACTATTAATAGCGGAAAAAACTCAGCTGGAATAATTATTTGCTTCCAGCATTTCGCATTTATTGACCAATTTCATGGTCCCTCGGCTTGAACTGTATCGGCAACTGTCTGTCAGTGGGCATTCGCATATTTGTTTGCTTATTTTTACTTTTAACTTGCGACTTTTCGAATGTGCAATTTGCTTACCACAATCGATTTTACCTTTATTTTTTGGCTGCGCATGCGAGTGGCCAAAAGCCAAGACCCAAAACCGAATACCGAATACCGAAGCCCAAGCCCATATGCATGTTTCTCGAGTTGTTCAGTTACTTCATCTCTTATGTTATTTCGTTTCCAATTCGCTGATTAACAAGTTCAACAAAACACGGTGGCAGCCAAAAAAAACTAAACAACAACAAGAAAAGAAAATGACTACAATGTTGCAGTTACTTTCGGCGCAAATTCGCCAGTGGCAAGACGCACGTTTCGGCCATAAAAAAGAAATGGCAGTCGAATGCCGAAGTGACGTCACTTGATTGCACTCCAAACTGGTTGAATGCAACACTAAACAATAATTGCAGGCTATTAGAATTGCATCGAGATGATTCGGTGAAGTTTCTTGGAAATAAATAAAATACTGAAAGCCAGCGAAAGTGGCTCAGAATTCCCTTGAATCTGTTTGGAAATACGAACCGAACCCATCCACGGTACACTGCGCTACCGGGTTTGGGTGTAACGGAGCCACATTTGACGAGTTAGCGATATCACATGGCTCCCTGACTTCTCCTTTCACTGGCCACCACCGGCGCCGATTAAAACGACGCAATCCGAGTCATAAAACAATAGCCCAGATATGGAGTACTTCGTGGAACGAGTACTATGGGTACTATGCTCCAGTGCCCAGATCCGTTGGGTCAAAGAGATTGTCGCGTCGCGTTGCTTATTCAACAGAAAGACACTGCACACAATAGCCATATTTCGGACACCTTTTGTGGCCATCTCAGCATTGTGGGGACATTTTCACACTCTAGTTTCAGTTCAGTCTTCGAACTAAAGGTAATTATTGTGCAGCCTACGGGCTTTCCATTCTAAGGGCCCCCATACATTCATCGAATCGATTCTCGATAGAAGTGATTCCGAGTCCGGAGAAACTCAATTTAATTGGCCGCAGCCCACGCTTTTACTTTTGGCTTTTCATATTTCATATACACATATTTATACACATATTTATACGCTTTAACGGCCACTTTAGACCTCATTCCATATGCCGGGCACAAGCTCAACCGTCAAAAAGACAAAATCAAGCAATTATTTATGCTAAATGTGTGGAAGTTCTTGATGCGATCATCATCATCAATCGGGCATAGTTGGGAAAGTTGTGGTTTTTATTTTTTATTTGAACTTCCGCTTGATATGGCAGAACTTTGATCCCAAATATGAATCGTAAGCACTGAATAATAATATTTGAATTTAACATTAGCGCCTATTCAGTCCTCGCAGAGCGCTAGCTCGTTAATTTTTTTCTCATTCCCAATTTTTATCTTACAGTGAGCTCTGTTAATTACGCGCCAGTTTCGCTCGCATGCTTACATAATAATTAGAAAACGCCGCGCTCTTCTCTCTTTCTGCGCCAAAGAACGTGTTAAAACGAAATTTAATTTAAGTATGAGAAGCGGCCCAAAGAGCCAAGACTAATAGACGGTTTCTGCTCTTTGTGGTGGCCACTTCCTGCTGTGCAGAAGACAGGTTAATTATGCAGATGTATCTCGGGACATGGGAACGCGGCCTGGGGGCGTCACTCATTAGGCAATAGAAATGGAATCACCTCCAGCCAGCATCTCGGGTTGCCCGTGCCGGTGCCTGTGCCCATGCCCTGTTCTTTCATTCTTTATTTCAATTACCCCACGTGGGCGCAGGCTTAAAATGTTGAGAACATTCAATAAAACCTGTGATGATTAAATTCCCAAATGAAAAGTGGGCTGCACTGGGAAAAATAATTCTATTACAAAGTTAAAAAATATTGCATTTAAAGAAACAAATGAAGATTAAGGTAAAGGCGTTAAATACTCAAATTGCTTTCCATTTCTAGAATCTACTATCAGAAATGATAATATTGAGAAATAAGATTAGAGTTTGAAAGGCTCTCTAGGTAAGAAATTTTCAGATTTGCGATAATTTATAGAAACAAGCCATGGATTTTATTAAGAAGAAGATATAACATGTGTTTAAAATAGTGCCTTCAAAAAATATATTTCTGTAAGTAATTTCAGACACTATGTTGTAGATGGGAATGAAGCTTGGAACTATTATGACTATTAATTAAAAAATGTATAAAGATAAAACCAGAATGCCTATTCTCCAAGTTTGTGGCGATGATTATTTTTCAAAATATTACAATTAAAATCTCAATAATACGTACAATTTGATAATTACAATCACAATAAAAGCACTTGTACGTATTTGGTAAGTTTCATTAAGGAACTTTTTCTTTCTGTGCTGCTGTAGCAGCATGCATAAATTTCCAAAAAAACCCACTGAGGCGTAGCGCGCGAAGCTTCGAATTTTCAGCGGGGGCTAGCAGGCAGGCGTTCGCCAACTTTGCGCAGCCACTGTGCATAGAAAGCCACGCTTTGGTGCCGTCGCTGCTTTTGTGCTGCTGCTGCTGTTGCCTTTCTGCTGCTGCGAAGTCCACAGCAACTGCCACTGCCGCCGGCTACGTCAGTCGTCAGTTCTGCATTAATGAGAGAGCAGTTAGGTACGCTCGCTCGCACGCTCCGTGTGGTCGCCCCCCTACGTAACCAAGAGTCGCCAGCCCAGCCAGGCAGTGTGTGTGTTTGTTGGGATCTGCGCCCGCTCCAGATGGAAACGCCGTGATAGGGGGAAAAATCAAGCGGAGAGAGATGCCAAATAAAAGTAAACTTATTGGGGGGAAACTCGTTTGGGCCATCCATCTCTCGGCGGCAGCTCTCTCATTCGATTTTGATTTTCCCCCCAAATCAGATGCGTCTTCTGCGCAGTCGCAACACGGCACCGCTGCGATGCGCTTCGGGAACGCTGATCGTACACCATTGGCTGGCTGAAAATAAAAAGAAAAGCCTAGGAAAGCCAGGAAAATAGAAACGCAGTGCGATCGTGAAAATGCAAAAGTGTGAAGTGAATCGCGTGTCCAATGAGTTCTGTACTAAGAAATGTAATTGAATTCCGGGCCATATTCGTAACCACAAACAGCGGCTGTGGAGGCTATGGGAGGAACTCCTCCATATAGTAATAATCCCATAACAGCTGTCATTGATATGCGTTGGCGATTTGTGCGGAATGGAAAAAAATAAAATAAAATAAACCAATAATAACAATAACGAAAAGCACGGCAAAATACCATATACATGAAATAAAAACAAAACGAGAGAGCAAGACATTCAATAAGCGGTTCAGGGCCAGGCTCTGAAGGTGTTGCCAATTTATTTTAAAAGTCTGCGCTTTTTGTTGCCTTGCTGTCGTCGTTGTCACGTGATAACTTGTTCGTTCCACTTGCATAAAAATATTGTTATTTTCTTGACACACAAATGCGCCTGCAAGTGGAGGCCTTAATTAGCATGATGTTTACAAAAATAAATAAACACAAAAGGCGATCTGTCGCTAATTGTAAATGATTTCTTTTCAAGTGCAGTGCAATTAAGAAATTCCACCCTCCATTTTAGCTGGAAAAGGAAAGAAACCTCGCAATAATTCCCACAAAACCCAGTCGAATCGAATTAAACCCAAACAAAATCCGCTTTGTATGCACCGACCAACAAATGCAAGAAAATGACAAGTTCTTCTGCACCTACAAGCAATACAAAGTCTGTCCCAAGATGGAAATACCAACGACTAAGTATCTAGCCGACTATCTGTACGTGGTGCACGAGGATGTTCCCTTCCGATACTATCGAAAAGTAAGTGGGGACTTTATGGCCATTAGGGGAGGGCCATCATGCATGATATGGCATATGATATATGCCCCCATAACGCTCGTCATCTGCACGCTCATAAACTCTGAATGCCGCTCCGCTGGGCTATATATACTGTGTATAGTATGCCTGTGTGCGTGTAATTTTTTGTTTACATTTTCACCGTGCGGTTTTCGCTTTATTAACTGCGTTTACCTGGGCGTCACGTTGTTACCGCTCCACCTTTGGGTGATGCTGATGCTGGCCGATGTTACCGCCGCTCTCTTGAATGAATTTCACTTAAAAGCACTGGCTAACGATTAGTAGTACCCTGTAGGAGATGAAAGGGTTCTGGGGAGTATAGCTTGGTCTGGGGACTTCATTGGATTTTAATTAGATTTACCCTTAAGATATAAGTCGATATAAAAATCTATGATAAACATTTAGTAAAAGCTTTCTTACTTTTAAAAAACCAAATTTATTATAGGAACAAAATTGTAGAAAGTAAAGTTGTCAGAAACAACAATAACACTTTCATTTAATGGCTTAAGAAACTTTTTGATAGTTCTAATTAAAATTTATTTATAGTTTGGTAAAAGAGTGAAATCAGAACAAGTGAAAGAAGTGACATCGCTTATATTTCTAATGCCTAATTTCTAAAGACAGTTTCCAAGGTATTCCTGTAGTTGTTAGACCTCAAAATGCTTTTTGTTCGTTTATTATATATATTTTTTTCCGCTTTGAAAGCAACCAAAGTAAAGACTGTTGTTAGTGGCTTTGCTGTATTTTTTGCGGGCGCACATCTAATGGGCTTATGCTGTACATTTTGCAGATGACTTATTAGAGCCATGAACGAATTTTGGTCGTCGCTTAATAAGATCTTCCGTAAGGGTCGCCGTACGCGGGCACTTTCTTTTGTCGCTCACTGTGAGCAAATACAAAGAACTAAGGCGGCGCTACGCCGGCGGGGGGAAACTCGGAGCTCGAGGAATATGAGTCGTAAGACAAATAAACAGAAAGCAAAATTGTGTAATTAATGAAAATAAAGCGAAGCATAGCGAAATTACACAAGTCGAAAGCGGAAGTGCCGGAAATGGCGGCTACACTCGCAGCTCTGTAGGTGTATCTTTTTGTTTTTGATTTTTATTTTGATTTTTATTTTCTGTTTGTTTTTGTTTGATGTCGGCGGATGCGGCAGCTGTGACTGTGACTGTAAATGACGCTATTTGCCTGAGTTACCTGCAAAAAGCAAACCCAACTGCGTTTGCATATGCCAGCAATTTGTCAGTTTTTATTTTCTCATCAGCTGAGCAAATTTTTGGGTGGCATTTTAAGAAAAACTTGCTTCCTCTTACTTTCATTTTATGGGAAAGAAAATAATATCTGTGAGTTGAGGCTCGCTGAATATAAGATATAATTGATTTTATTTTTATTCTAAGATATCTTTAAATATAAGTTAATTATGATAATATAAGAGAACTGGTACGCCCTCATATGTTATTGTAAAATTTTAAGAAACAAGTTTATAAATCATATTCATGAACAATAAGGGGTGTGACTTTATCATTTAAATGTATACTGCAAATCAATCAAACATAATCTCTTAGTCTTCAAGCATAGGTGTCTTTGTTAAAGACAGTCACATCCACTCATAAAATACACAGAAAATAAGCAGTAGTAACCAGAAAATATTAAAATATAACTGTGTTCATAAAAATATGTTAACTTTTTTAGCTCTATGGATTTTCTACTTAGCTTATTAATTGATTGAATATCATAAGTTAAAACCAATAATTCGCATTTACAGTTTTCTATTAGAACTTAAAATAAAAGCATGGAAATATTAAATCACACATTTTTGTTGGGTTGCATAAAATGAAAACTGACATTGACCTATGCCAATTATCTAATATAAATGTTATTAATAAATTCCCTCCTATTTCAGACGAAATGCTCGGTGTTCCGTGGGCTCGTGCTCTGCCTGTGCCTGAATTTGAGCTATGCCAACGTGGTCCGCTTCCCACGTGAGCTGGATCGCTACGGATCGGCGTACCTTGTCCCCTACATGGTGTTGCTGTTTCTAGTCGGCCTGCCCATGATCCTGCTGGAGATCTCCGTAGGCCAGTTCTTGGGCCAGGGAGCGGCGCATACCTGGCGGGCCTCGCCCATCTTCAAAGGTAAGTCGGGCAACTAAAAATTCATTTTTAAATGTTCTTTAGTTTAGGGATTCCTTATGAACCCCGCGAGATTTTTTTATGAATGAGGTAACTAAGTAAGCCAATCAGGGCGAGTGAGAGGGAGCAACAGGTGTTGCATACTTTTCGGCGGGCAACAGGTGCACAGAACGGCGCAGCAGTGAACGTGAACTGTGTACGCCTCGTGGGGAAATTTGGGGGTGACCGGAAAGCTGCAGCTTTTTGCATCCCCCATTGCAGGATGCAGAGCTTCGGCGAAAGCTCTTGGGTAGCTGAGTGCGTTGTTGCACTTGTGCACCTTGCGATTCCCAAGTCGCTGTTCTGTGTGGCGTTGCATAAATAGCCGCATCGCAAGGACCTTAGTCGGGCGGTCGCGCATTCCGCAGCAACGACGGTTGGACACATCCCGTCTCATCCCCCACTCTCTCGAATTGTGTCCGTTGGTAGCCGAAGTTACGATTGCAAAAACTTTCGTCATCCCTCTCTCACTCTCTGAAGCAAAAACAAAGCCAGGAGCACAGGAGCAACTAAAGCAAATAAAACAGAAAATGAGCAGGAAAAAGCAAAATCAACAACAGCAAAAGTCTAAAACATATAAATACGAAAATCACGAATCGAAAAGATAAATGACAAAAAGAGAACAAAAAATATCAGACCAAAAGTATATCAATGCAAACAAAAAAATCTAAAAAATACACATAAAAAACACTACAAAAAGAGAAGACTAAACTTAAATGTGACCTAGTAGATAAATCATCATCGTGTTATCAGGACGACCGTAAAAAATCTCTGAAAAATCGCAAAAAAAATATTAAAACCGCAAAATGCATTGGTGTGTGTGTCCCGTTCGTGTAATCGCTGGCGCGCCACGCCCCCCAGCCCCTTACATCCGCCACCCCTCCCGGGACCCAGGATGCGCCGCCAATCATCCGCCACCCCGGGACCAAAGCCCAGGACCCCATCTCTCTCTCTCCCCGCCGAGGACCTACCATCCTCCTCCTCTCAGCAGTGTCCATCAGTGTCCGTCCCAGTTTGCGGGGCAGACGGGCGAATCGTTGGGCGGCGGCAGGACTACTCACAGGACATCCAGTAAAATCGTCGCCGCTAACTGAATAACAACAAATTGAAAATCGAACTCTGCCGCCCGCCGGCGCCCCCTCTGCCAAAGAGCTACGCGATTTGGGGCGGGGCTGGACCGGACCGGCAGCGGAAGTACGGAAATGGATGCGGAAGCGGAATCGAAAACGGAAATAGGCAGCGGCAGAACGGAAACAGGAAAATGCGGGTGGCTGCGGTGTGGGTCGGGGAACACGGGCGCGTCCACAAAAAATAACCATAGAGACGTTTAAGGCAAATTCTAAATGAACAAAAGTATAAACCAAAAACAATTGTAACGAGAAACAAACGAATTCAAAAATGAGCAATATGAGAACAAACAACTAATAATGGCAAAAAGCAAAAACGACAACTGCAAATTACGACACAACACCTTCGAAAAGACCTCAGTAATAATATAAAGTAAAAACACCAACAACAAAAACACGTGAATGCTTGGTGGCTGCAAAGGAATGCCTTCGTTGTATCGCCCTTTTTTGTCATTTGGCGGAAAAGCATTAAAATAAGTTAAGAGGTTTTTATAAATTACAAAAAAATGTTCAAGGATAGGTTATTAAAATTTAGACTAAGGAAATATATCAGCTAGCTAACTACCAGTACGAGAAGGGAATAAAGGTTTGAGCAATTAATTTATTAATTTATAAGGAACACCTGTACCTATGTATGGGAATTTTATTATGGAAACATATTACCGTCAGGAAAACACATTTGGGTTTCCTAGTTTATGAGTAAGTTTTAAAAATGTGAATATCTTAATAAAAGATATGTAAAAATATTAAAGGCACCTAGGCGTATGAGCAATATATTAAGGAAACTCATTATCACCCTTAAAACGGTTATGATTTTCCTAGCAATGGCCTACGATTGTTATGAATTAAGTAAAATGTAAATGCCTATAAAGGAATATCTCAAAAAAGCATAATTAAAAAATATCTCATATTAGAAGGACACCTGTGCGTATGAACAATTTATTAAGGAAACTCATTACCGCCATGAAAACGTATTCATATTCATTCATACTTTTTCAAGTTTATGAACTATAATAAATCCGAATAATGTGAAACAAGTGTCTATGAAGAAGTATCTTAAATAAAGAAGCCATAAGGCAATTATGCGCCTTTTAACACCTAAATAAAAGGCCGAAGGCAATACTTAATTTATTTCAAAACACTGACGTCTGCTTGTCCATATTTTATTGCGAAATCAGTAAGCTCGTTGAGTGAAGAGCGGTTTCACGAGTGAGTGGAGCGCAGCCTATAATTACGATAAATGTGGAAAATGATTCGTGGCACGTGCTGATTGCTTATTACCAGCAACGAATCCGAATGAATGAGCACAGAACGCAGATTTTTTGCTCCTTCACCTTTTTGCAATGTATGAAAAACGGTGCTTGTAACGGAGACCCACAGACACAAACACAAAGCTCATAAGCATAAAGAGGAAGTGTAAAATTATAGACAAAACGGAGGCCATCAAAAAATACGGTTACTACCAATTAAAATATTTTATTCATATTTTTTGAAGCCACCAAACACACACCGAACCCTAAAAAACCTTTAAAACTCAAATTATTGTTGTATTTTGGGCAATTATCAATGTCATCTTGGGGTAGTTCCCCCATCAATTTACAATACAAATTAACAGCTTTTGGGTGTGTTTTTAAGGTCAAATCGATCTGGTTTGGCGAATAGTTTTTCAGTGGTAGTCGCAGACGCAGAATATGTTATATTATGTAAATGTAAAAATCTCGTTCTCATTTATAACTAGTTTTCACTTGAGCTCTTTTCAAACGAATGCTTTTTGGTCTGGCTTTGGCTTTTTATGAATTTCGCCATTTAAATGACAAAATTAATTTAATTAACTGAGCTCCTCCTCTTCCGCTCTTTTGTGGTCTGCTGGCGAGGTGAGATTTGTGTTTTGTACTTTAAGCAGATAAAAAAAAATTTTAGGATATGGATTTGAGATTATAACGGAAAGGTCCTAGCAGAATTATATTTACAGTCTGAAATTTAAATATTTAATAATAATATTTTTCTCCATTTCCAGGAGCCTGCATTGTCAGTCGCTTTGCCTCGTGGCTCTCGGCCATTTGGGTGTCCTTGCAGGCCGTGCTGGCACTGGCCTACATCGGGATGTTCGCCTCCAATGACCTGCCATTCCGGGAGTGCGCCGGACCCGTGAAGCTAAGGATGGTGGGTACTTCTTATCTCCTCAAGAAAACCAGCTTAATGTCTCAATTTGTTCCCCACAGAGTGGCTACCTCCTGATGGGCACCAGTGGACAGGAGTGCCTGCAGCAGACCTTCCTTACGCCCTTCTGGCGTAATCCTTTATATTTTGGCCTGCTGGCAGCGGGCCTGATAGGTCTCTGGATAGTGGTAATGCTGTGGTAAGAAAACTAATCTCCAAAAAAATAATGCATTCCAACAGAATCAATCACTAATCATGGTCTTTATCCCCCAAAACAGCACCCACAATGCCAAGATTCTGCGGCGAAGCATCTTCGTCTATGGGTTGAGTGGACTGCTCCTGCTCTGCACCCTCACCGGCTGGGAGGTGCGCAACTCCTTCAGCCGCCACTACTTCCCGGAGCTTTGGGGTTTCGATGCCAGCCTGCTGGCCGAGAGCAACATCTGGTTCAACGCCCTGATGCAGGTGCTCTTCTCGGTCAACTGCGGCTTCGGGGCACTGCCCATGGTGACGGGCAAGTTCCTGTACAAGGGCGACGCTGTGAGGACCTCGGTGGTGTACCTTTGCTTCAACCTGCTGATCAACGCCATCGCTGTGACCCTGTTTATGGTTCAGTTCGATCTGTCGGCGAATGGTTACCAGAACATGGAGGAGCTGAAGCCCCTGACCGCCATCTACGACCGGGTACTCAACGGCTCCAAGGAGGGCGACAGCCAACTGCTCCAGCACCTAGTGCCCTCGTTGATCTATGTCCTGGTGATCCTCGCCGCCATGGTATCCATCACGGTGGCGGTGTACACCTCGACGCGGCTCGTGCCACGACGTCCCAACTACGTGATCTGCCTGATCGGGCTCGTGGTGGCAGTAATGTCCTTTGCCGCGCCCAAGTTCCTCATCGCCCGCGTGCTGGATTCGCGACTAGTTGGTACCATGGTGGTGACGGCCCTGGTGTTCGAGTTGATTGCCATAACCTGGATCTACGGGGCGAAGAACATCTACACCGACCTGGAGTTCTCCATCGGCCGGCCCATCTTCCGGGTGTGGATGTGGCTGTGGGTGACGTGTCCGGCCGTGCTCACGGGCATCCTGGTGTGGTGGTGTGCGGACGACGACCAGTACGACCTGCTGGCCGAGTACTTGCCCCGCTGGGCCCCGATCCTATTCGTACTGGCCGTGATCCTTATCATAGCCTGCGTGCAGATCTTCCGGCAGGTGGAGTACAACTTCTTCGGCATGATCTGCGAGGCATCCAAGCCGGCAAAGGAGTGGGGGCCTGCGGATCCGCTGGCGCGGCATTCCTGGAAGCAGTGGCGATCGGTGTGCCAGGACACAGGTCGTCGGGACTTCACCCTGCGTCGACGAGGCACCCGCGATTACACGCACTCGATCAAGAAGGGCCAGTACTCGAGTGCCGCGAAGTACGGAGTCCAGAACGGCAATGGCGGCGTCGGTGGTCAGACCCAAACCCAGATGCACCAGCAGCACTGGAAGTCATCCACGCCTGGCAACAGCTCCCCTAACTACAGCGGCTCCATGTTCGGGGACTCGGCCATCGAGGAGGACATCAGCGTGGACAAGTTTCCGGGCATCTCGCAGCAGCAGTACGTGCCTTTCCAGGCGAGCGGTGACACCAAGTCCAGCAGCAGGTACTCCCAGCGAATGCGCCAGACTGCCCAGCCACAGACTCAGATCCGACCGCCGCCCAGGGAGTCGGTGGAGAAGCACCGCGAGGTGGTCTACATACGTCGCCTGTCCGACGGAGGCAGTGGAAACGGTGGACACGCCACCAGGATAGAGATTTCGCCCTCCAACGAGTCCATTACCTATGGTAACGGCAAGAGCAGCCACCTCTCCTCCGCGGCCATGTCCCGCAATCCGCTGGGACGTTCCACGGGTTGCCTGGCGGCTCCTGTCCAGCCGCCGCCGCCCAGTGTCCATGTAAAGCGATCGGCCAGCTCCGTGGTCAATGTGAACTCGCACAAACTGCCGCCGGGAGGAGCCGGTGACCACATCTGCTGGCGCAAGTTCAACGTCAACCCGCAGGAGTACTCCACGGAGCTGTGAGACTGGCCGGTCGGCAGGAGAAGGAAACGAAGCATTCACATTCAAAAAGACTTGTTGCATCCAAAACAAACGTATCTGTATCTGTAATCCGTATTCACCTAGTTGTAAGCCACGAGTAATGAAGCATGTCCATACGGAAAGTGTATCTTCTAGTTGCGAGCTGTACATAGAGCATCCCTAGATATAGTTCTACGATCTAGTTCCTTAGCTTAAGTCGATGAAATTCCGTTGTCATTGTTCTTCATCATCTGGAGGTCAGGAGGAGAAAGAAACCAACCATGAATTGTAGCAATTGAATTAACCGTAGCCCTAAGTTACATAGTCCTTAGTCCGATGACCCGCTGTCCTATCCATTGTAAAGTTACACTGAAACACAACGATTTCGAAAACGATCTTATGTAATAAATAGTACGATTAGTAAATTATGATCGACCGTGTGTGTGTTTCTGTCCGAATTATATGGCTATTAAATATCAAAGTTCGGGTATTTATCAAGTCGGGTGCTAAATTTGTTTCCTAATCACGGAACGTTCTTGCTTAAATATCTCAAGCGAGCAATCGGGTTCCAGAATTTTTTAAGGAACCAGAATTTCAATTAGCATACATGCTAGAACATGATCGGTGGATCGTGTCAGATGCTTCTGCCGCCGCTAACTACCAAAATCCAGCTCCGAATTTATATATTCCGCTATTTTGAGCTATAAATTTTGGAAACAAATTTGCACAAAATGGTTTCGCGAACGAGATTTGTATTTTGGCAAGAGAACTTCCTACGATGGCAATTAAAATTGGCAAGAATCTCTTTCTTCTGGGAGCCTGTAGAGCAAGTTATGCTGACGCAAGTGAAATCGAAAGCCGATGAAGTCAGTTTCAGTTTCATTTTCAGTTGTGTTTAATTTATCGATTTTTCGATTATGATTACCGTTATCTCAATGGGTTTAGTCTTCGATTATATCAATGATTCGGATGTTATAGGTAGCGCTTTGTCTAGATTGATATTGAGATTCCTGACTTTTGTTCAGCTTGAATACTGCTCATCTGAAGGCCTAAGATTCATTTTAGTATTTATGTAAGCTTATTCACTTGTTATCAATATTTCAAAATGGCCATTGTGGATTTTATAGATTTATATTTAACAAGGCAAGTCAGACATTAAAGATATTTAATATATTTGTAAAATATATTTAATAGAAATTATTACGAAGATTACATATTAAAAGTAAAATTAGCATCGTTGCTTTGTTTACATTCTGAGGCCGGGCAGAGAAATTTGTTTCAGTGCAATGAAAGGTGTAAGTGCGTCAATGCTGCTGATATTAATGGGTACTTTTATGTTAGATTAGTTTTTCAAATGATTACATAGTCAAAAATAATCTATTTTTACATTTGAAATTAAATATTGGTTGTTATGTTCCCAAGACTGTTAATGCTTATTTTCCTACCATCTTTCTAAATTTTAGATTAGTTTATTATGAAGCATTGGTAATTAACAACAATGTAAGCTAGAAATAAACTTCAATTGAAATGGCATATGCAACATTTTACTTTCTGTGCTTGAAGAAGAATATTAATCATTCAACGTAATGTTTTATTCTCTGCTGAAAAGGTTACCTGCTCTAAAATCACATTTTGAGTTGAAGGTGCTTCTAACATATGCCGCAAACACATTTTTACTATTTACTAATTACTCTAGTCAACTGAGAGATTTATGGAGCCGTGAAAAGTAAAATTGAGCAATTACAAGTTAATTTGCATCGAAAATGTGATAGATTCTCGAGGCGAATTAATAGCGCTAAAGAAGTGCGAAGTTTGGCCATTAAGTGGTCAGTCAATGGTTATTTTGGCCACTTCTGAGCTGATTCCAGCTCTTGTTCGGCTCGCAGAGGGGGGCCTTGAATGGGGCATATCGAATGGATGAACAAGCGTGTGATGTATGGCTCGAGTTAATCGATTCCACATAGAAATATAGTTTGGCCGACGCGCAGAACTGCATGGCGGTGCGCGGCTCCCATGGCGGAGTGTCCATCATTAAGGCAGTCACTAAAATGCTAATCGATGCTCGGCAGGTACAAGTGGCTATGTTTGTATCTCTCACTATATGTGTGTATTGGGGTATATCTTGGCTGTGGTCTTCTTCCTCTGCTTTGCATAATACCCACACACAGACACAGAGCCAGAGCCAGAGTTGGTGCTGGCCACAAACTATTTTGTGGCCGAAGCAGCCACGAATCTTGTATTACCAGCTGACGTATTTGCTAACTGATGAATTTTATACAAATTTGATACACTCGAGGTGAACTTGATTCGGTTTGTTGTCTTATGTTTTCGGATAGAAGCATCTATGTCTAAATGTATCTCCGTGCAGAAGCAGCGGCAGCGGCAGAAGCAGCGCCGCAACGAGTTTTGTTCGCGGTTTTAGTTTTTATATGAAAATTCAAATTAAAGCTAATAAATACTTAGGCGTTCATTGTGGCTCTGGCCCGCCGAACTTTATCTGAAATTCATTAGAAAACTGGTCCATCTAACCTTCGAGTCGAGAAGATGCCACCGAGCGGGGACTGGACGGGGACTTCACACTGATTGACGTCTGTGGATTGCATAATACAATTAAGTTGGCGCTAAACGCCTGAGAGGCGATGTCAATCCGAGTTAATGCCGCCAATGACACGCAAGGATAACCGAGGATTATCCGGCGCGAAGTTACCGGATTAAGGAGCGATTTCCACTCAAGGCCCAGAAAGGCGGAACTCCCAGTATTTCACATGGAATACCCACAAATCACAAAAGTCTCGTCGAAAATTAATGGCCAACTGTGAGAAACACGGCCTCTTGGGCGCCTTCACATCTGCAGAACGGTGTTCGTGGCTCCCAGCAATCACACACTTCTCTCCAGACATCGATAAATTAATAATATAAAAAGTATATACAGTATTTATGGGCTCTGGCCAGTGCGTCAGTGTGTGAGGCCTTATACAGCCTCTTCTTGAATCAAATTGATATTGGCAAAAGCTTCATGAGATCGAAGAGGGAATACTCTTGAATTAGAGTCGGGGAGATCTCCTTATAATTAAATATATGAAAAATTTATGAATCAAATGGGTATTATGCAAATTATTATTTAAGATAATTAAATTAATTTGTAAAATATTTTTTATAATATTCTTAAGACTTAAAGGTATATTTTTCTTCTTAAAAAAGTATTCATCTAAAACTAGCCCAAAACAAATGTTAATTTTAACGTCTAATAATATGGATTAATTAAAGAACTTCCTATAGAATAAATTCAAACAAAAAAGCCACCTCTTCCCCTGTAAGACAAAGGGTGTGTTTGTCAAGAAAAAACAGGAAAATTTGCATGTCTGACTTTTAATTTGGATTTTCGGGCGTAGAATCGCCGCTGTCAAAAGTGGTCTGCCTACAAGATTTAAGTAAATGGCTATGTATTATGTGCTGAGACGAACCAGTTGGCTTTTGAAACGAAATGAGATGAGGCGATATAACCAGTTGGCCACAGTTCCCAGTCCCCGGTCCAAAACAAATGAATTTTATTCGAAATTAATTTTTGGCTTGTGTTTTTATTTAGCTGACCGGCCACAGATTTTGGCCAATCCGTGTAGAATTTAAGCACGTCCACAGCGACGGCTCAAAGCCTGAAAGCCTGATCTGTAGCTCCAATTCATACATTATATTTATCTCATTTGTGAATATAATTTTGGGGCCCGAACAGCCTTGTGGCCGTCGACGCGTGTGGCTGCTCCAATTTCTGACTGTATTTGCACTCCGAGATCGTATATGGTAGCCCCAAGTGGGCTAATTTACCGCCGGAGATGGCAGAGGTGAAGTGCACTCTCGAGATGGCCATTAATCAGCCAGCTCTCAAGTTCCATTTCGGGCACCTTCCGTTTTGACCCATGGAGCTTTTGAGTCGCGAGATGAACTTGAGACAAGGTGACGCCTCAAGTGAATAATTAGCTTAATTTTGGATTAGCCTAATCGTGGAGAAACTGGCGATACAATATCGAAATATCGAATTAAATTAGGGACTTTATATCGATTATAAAATATCAGTGGGGTATCAATGGAAAATTGTAAATATATTTATGAGAATTAAAGGATCTCCTGCTTAGACAAAGAAGTTTGTTTTTAAAATCAGCGAAAAATCGAAGATTGAAATATTCATTAAAATTCGATGTTTTTCGATAAAAATCGGTGTGCAATAAATATGAAATCGATTAAAAAATTTTCGTAAATGACAAATAAATCCTTGCAAAATTGGTATTTATATATTTTCTTTTGTCAATTTTGTTTTTTTGTTTCGAGAAATTTAAAAACTCCATTTATTTTGCCACCACTATCCTAATTAACTGATCTCCTACTGATCTAAGCCTGATTAATGATAAATCTTTTACAAGACATGTGTTGTAAGATTCTGGTTTACCGCGGCACTTTCGCTTTAAAAGGCCAGGCCAGTTTGTTAAACTTTCAAGGGTCACTCGGTTATGTAATAGCCCGAGCCCAGATTCTGTGGAACTGGTTTTGCCACCAGTAGTGGCCGAGTCCCAGCAGCTGCCAGCTCCAGCTCCCTCGAGGTGACCCTCGACGGTTCCCAAAAATTGAATGGGTGGTGTTTCATTTAACGCGACAAGGATTCCAATGGCAATGGCCCGCCGTTGTGGCCCATAAATTGCTGGCCAGAAACTGGTTAACGCTCTCGCCTGCCGGTGTCCTTGATAAGGCTTATTAATATTTTTTGTTGTTTCTGGGTCTTTGGCGGGGAAAAACACGTTTTTTTTCGCACCGCACCGCCGCCTTTAATTTTGAGTCAAGCTCAGTCGCTGCAGGTTTATTTTTTTATTTTTGTTTCAAGTAAATCTCACAGATCTTAAATGAATTTCAAACGCCATTTATCCATCGGCCGGGGAATATCCATTAACTAAGTGCCGTTAGCGAGTTGTTTATGCGATCTGCTGAACCCGAATGTTAACAATTATTCAATGGCCGTGCAAACATTTTACATTTTGTCGGAATCATATTCATAAATTTACGGGCCAAGCTAACTGTACTTTTATTGTTTAAACAAATACGAGCCAGACATGTTTTGGCGTAATTCATTTAATTTTTATCGCCCGATCTAAATCAATTTAAGGTGAATGTTTCACAGATCATTGCGGCGATAACTCAACTTTTATTTATATGCGAGCAGCAGAGTCTTAATCGATATTGAATATATTGTGTCAAGCTGACAAATTAAGTCTTTAAGATGTGTTTTATTTCCAAGGACATTTGACTGAATTTATTCTAATTTTAACCTGAAAGATTTGAATTTTTAGTTATTTGTGGCTAAATCAAA
>JAEIIL010003937.1:0-19727 GCA_018905715.1 Drosophila lini | reverse complement strand
TAATTAATTAGATAAAAGGATATTGAAGACATTATTTCTCTAAGAAATATTTTTAAAACTCTAGATTTAAGAATTCGGAAAACCAGATAAATTATACTAGTTTTATATCTACCATTTACCCTATTTATAAATAAATTACTTAAAACGTCGCCTAATTAAACATTAATAATAATAAATAAAAACCTCCCACCATATATTACTTTTAGATTAAAAATTGTAATTACGGTATGTCCTTAAAATACCCACTTACTGCCAACGAAAGACATAAATTACTTGGAATATGTGGTAGGAAAACCGAGCTCCGAAATGTCTAAAGGACTTTTATCGTGCAAATCAAACAAAGGGAAGAAAAAAACCGAGCTGAAAGTAACCAATAAACATAAAAAACAGTTGCAAAACAATAATTAAAATGCACACGCAACAATTTACTGGCTAGGCGAATGAATATATATACATAAAAAAGAAGAAAGTGAACAAAAAATAAAGAATAAACCAAATTATGTTTATTATTATGCACGATGAATGGGATGGAAGTTGACGGGATGGAGCGGAATGGAGCAGAGCAAACAAAGAGCCAAAAGGAAAATTCGCTGAAGGAGTGAGTCGAGTCGGATGGGAAAACTGGGGAGTAAACCGGAGGGGTGGCGCCAAGTAATCCGCTTGTTAAAAATAAACGAAAATAAAAGCGATGGGCGATGGGTGGGAGCGAGAAGCAGAGGAAGCGCACACAAAACATAATCATCATAAACCGGAAATATCCCGACGGCAAAACATCCGCACATAAATTTTTTAAATAGTCTACAATATTTCGTTTTGCCGTTCGGCATTTGCCATTTGCCATCTCTGTTTCTGCTTCTTTTATTGTTGTTGTTACTCTTGTTGTTGGTGTTCGTGTTGTTGGTGTTGCTGCTTGTTGCCTTCCACTTGTTGTTGGCATATCGCGTGTAAATACGTTCAAGTGTCTGTGGCCCTCCCCAAAGATGGTCCAAAAGCCCAGCACCAAAAAACTTGGCCAACTGCAATAAACACACAAATTAACCCGTAATACCCAAGGCCAAGCCAAGGACCGAAAAAGGACAACGTGCCGCAATTCCAGCTTCGCTTCGAGGTGGTTATTCCTGCTGTCGTAAGCAGCGCCAGCCGCAACGCACATAAATAAAATATTACAATTTTAATTTGTCTCTAATCCCGCTGGACATTGAATGGCTTGTGGCTGCCACCCCGACGGAGTGGGTGGGTCTGAATTTCAGGCCCCGGGGCGGGATTTCATAAATTGCTTGAATACACACCCGGACCACGTTTATCTATGCGGATTTGTAGCCCTGGAACAATGGGTACATAAATCAAGTAGAAGGCTTTCGCTGACAGAGCTTATGTGATGGAAAATCAGGTTGGATAGAAAAAAAATTCCAGAGGATTCCCAAAGAGCTTTTCTAAAATAAATCTCGGCCACGATCTGTCCTACAATTGTTTGCAAGTTGGCGTTTACCGAATATTAACTGATTGACATTGATTTAACTAAAGACCTCTGGCTCGAGGTCAAGGAGCTCAGCATAAATCAAACTATAAACTTCGGCTTTGTTTCTGGTTGTTTTTTTTTAGTTTCTTAGAAAAATACGTAATTGTTCTTTTGCCTAACGGAAACACCTTTTCTGCCTTTACTTTACTTTATTTTAATTTTCTTTATGTTACTTTTTATTTGTTTTGTTTATTCATTTTTTTGCTTAATGCCATTTACGATAGGGTAGTAGCGGTGTCAATATGTAGATGTTATTTTCCGCGTTTGGTCACCTTAGTCATCTAGATTCCCCCACGATCTGAAAATAAAATCGATTATATAATAAATTCATCGATTTTTTTCCTTTTATGCTATACATGATATATAATTTAAAAGTCGATTAAATTAAAATTGGGGTCTGCCCCTTGGACAACTGAAAAGTTTCTTACTTGTACAGATATATTTACAGTATTACAGTTAAAATATTTAATCCACAGTTTTTCATATGCCTCTACATAAACCGAAAATTTTAATGGCAGCTACATATAGACATCCGTTGCACAAAATTACAATCGAAATTCTTAAAAAATATAAAAATAGGTTTATCTCTCAGCAAATTCAGATAAGATGAAGAAACATTTTCTGATAGTTTCTATGACATTAAATATTGGTATGGTATGATATATTCGGAATTGGCTAGATCGGACCAATATATCATCATTTCATTCAGTGAGTTTCATACTGAGAGAGACTACGTTCAGACGAGCAGATGGACATGGCTGGAGCGACTTGGTTGTTGAAAGATAACTTCACCTTCCTACTAAAGTTATAATACCCAGCAGGAGTATAAAAACACCATAACAACATAATTATTCAATGGATTTCTTTTGGAGATTTTATTGTTAGCAGTCGTTAATATTTGATTGAACAGATCTCAAGATATTTAAGTATTTCCCCTCATTTCTATTAATATTGTACTTATTTTTTCGTATTTGATTGAAACTCAACGGTCTTCAACTTAAACATTTTTCCTTCATTAACTGTTCTGTGCCTTTTTTGGACTCTTCAGTCGACGCACACGTTGCGTATACGCAACCTAGTCATTCACTTAATACAGCGGAGTAAAATCGCAAACGTTTCGATTGTGACCCACTAAAAAACGCGATTTGATCGAGGCTCTCGACAATGGCCAGCGGCAGGAAACTAACGGTAACCGTTACGGCAACACCAATAACTACAGAGGCAGCAGGAAACAACAACAACAAAAGAGACAACAGCGGCATGGAGAACAAAACTCAACAAGCTCTGGGCCATGCGATGCCCTCCACGATTGTTGCCATTGCCGTTGCCATTGCTGTTGCGATTGCTTCTCGCTGCCATCAGAGTTGCGAATTCGGATTTTTCTCAACACATATTTAATAGTGTATTCTCAGAACTTTTTATTAAAAAACTTTGTTTTATTCTATTGGAGGTTGTTACAAAATTGCTTATAGAATATTAGAATTAATAATCATATTGATAAATATATATTTTAATTTTATTTTTACATTTTATTCCGTATCTCAATGATGCTACATATCGTAACTCAGAAGACAATTGCAGTAGTAGCTTTGTTTATACAGACTTTCTACAAGATAGACGCCTAGAAAACTTTAACTTTTCTCACAGTTATAAAAAATTCTAGTGTGCCACAAGTCATGACAACTGAAAATTTTAGATAACTTAAACTTCAACTTTTTACCTAAAACCAAAAGAGATCTGGAAATATTTTGCATATTTTAATAATGAATTTATAAATTTTAGCACAAAGCTTTAAAATTTTAAATTTTAAATACATTTCAAAGCTAAGCACTTGACTAGTATTTTGTAGAAATATTATTATTATATTCTACTCCTCTTAAAACTAATATTTTTCGATTTACAAAACGAACCATAAAACTACCATAAATTAAATTTTGATTACTAAAATGTTTCCCTTAAATAATAATTTTGGGAGCACAAAAAAAGCATTTTCGCTATCACTTTTGAAAATTATTTTGCATGCATTTGGCATTTTGAGACTGTATTCACCAGCAGCTATTTATTTTGGCTATATAATTCGTCTTCTTTATTTGGCAACACTGGTTCTCAAGTCCGTTGCTAGGGTCGACTATTGCTTTCACGTCTCTTTTATTATTTCACGCCATTTCAACAGCCGTGAGCAACAAGATTATTTATGCGTTTTTCTCGCGCAGTCCCAAGCACGCTTTAAAATCGTCCCGGGCCCGTCTCCGTATCACTGCCCGGGCTTGAGGGCCGCAGTCTGGAGTCCGTGGTCCGTGGTCGTGGTCCCATCCCAAACGCATTGTAGACACGCGTGTTTGGACAGAAGTTAGCTAGGAGGAAGTCTGTCCAGTGGCACTGCCATTGCGACTGCCTACTTCGCGGCGTTGTTACAATATGGGTGGTGAGGGCTGGTGTGGTGGCGGGGGCTGCTGGGTAGTGGGCGGTAATTTCTGGGAGGTGTGAGCACTTCGAGTGCTATAAAATGCCGACGAGAGAACGAAGGCCGCGGCACACTGTTATTGTGATTTTTGGCAATGAATACGAAATGCTGTACGTCTCCGTTCTCGTTTTCGTCCTCGTTCATCTCATCGCTCTCCTCTCCCTATCCAAGTTTTGCCCTGTTGTCTTTTGACAAATGGCTTCGATGATGTTTTTTATTGCCCAGACCTATCTGACTCAACTGTGTGTGTCTCCAACATTGTTATATATACACAATGTATAGCTCTACATATGTACACGTATGTATATACGTTCAAGGATTGCGCATACGTAAACTTCAACTTGCAGTGGGCATATTTCGTTCATTACATCCCGCACAGACGGTCTACCTGCCCCTAACTCTTTTCCGGGCTAGTCAAATATTTATTTTTGCTTTCTCATTCCCCCGATGGTCTGTATATGATTGTCTGTCCCATAGCCATGTTGTACTCTACATAAAGGCGTCTAGTAAATGGGTCCTGTATTTGTTACAAATTATAATATGTTATTTTAGTGATGTATATCGATAAGAAAATGTCCGATATAAAAAATATTAAAAATTTTGATATAACGAAATTGGAAATATATTTATAATACATAAAGTTTTGATAAGCATCAATGTAACTACTCAAAATGTTTCGATGTATCAAGTAAAATATTGATATATCGCAACTATAAATTCGATTATTTCTTTCATATCTTCTTAATTGATGACTTGACTTATATCAAGTATTTCATTCTCAATTTGTGCTTCTCATAGAATTAACAGAAATGAATAATAGTTATATATTAAATATTTAAAATGTTAAAAATATTAATACAAATAAGTGAACAGTAAGTTAAATACGTAGTAAAATTTGTATACGCTTGCAAGTGTATTCAACATATCGGTCTAATTTTCAATCCCATTTCGGTTTATTTTTCTTGTTTATTTTATTTCATTTATTTTTACTTTTTTTTGGGTGTTTTTATTGTTGTCATGTTGCTTTGGCCATAATGGCAGCTCGTAAAAATGTTTCATTTATGCTAAATTCATTTTTGTGCCTTCGAAATCTGTTGCCGCGCCAAAGTAATAAAAGGATTCTTTCCATTTGCTACCATTCATTCGCTCCCCGTTCATTCATCGTTGGCTGGTTTCCTTGTCTAGCGGTGGTGGGAGGTAGGAGGGGTGCCTCGTTTTCTTCTTTGTGTGTTTTGTGGCTTCCGCATGCCTGGAGTCCATCGCCTGCTCATCGTCAAACCCATTTCGGACCTGCCCGATGGGTGGCAGCGGACTTTATTGGTCTACAAATTATATTTGCTTTGTTCAGCAGTTAATGAGTCTGTTAACGTTGTGTGTTAGCGCTTTTGAGTGTTCATAAAATAAGCGAGTGCATACTGAGTGGACTTTTGAGTCGGCGAAGCTTCTCAGCTATTCATGGACACCCTTTGATGCCGCATAATTACTCGATAATGTGCATTCAAATCGTAAAAATCGTTAGCAGCTAAAGAAGGCCGTTAACTGAAAGGAGTTATAGGACGCAGCCACCTGGCACACTGCTTTATGGTGGCCATGAAATTGGCTTCGAAATTTCCGTAATGAAATAGTTTTGAATGGAATGAAATTTCCAAGCGTTCACGTTTTGCAGCTAATTGCTGAATTCACTTAGAATTCCGGTGAATTGAGATCAACTTTTTATTGCATTCGTTCGAAGCAAAGATTTCACTACTCAGCAGGGAACCTAGTTATTCTAAAGTTTTTCTTATTGGCAGATTTGTTTTGTAAGTCCTAGGGAAGTATCTTAGTGTTACGTTATAGTTTAAATTAATAAAATTGCCAAACAAGAATCGTTCCCTATCGGAATGTTTAATTACCATTTTAATCACCTCAAAATGTTTCCTTATGTTTGTTTTTAATAAAACCATCTGCCCCCTCACCGAATCTCAAAACCTAAACCCAATCCACAGCCAAATCAGAAATCCAACAAGCTGTGCAGCAATTCACACCCCTCAAACCCCAGGGACAGAAGAGGAGGACTCTAGACTTCGGACTCCGGTCTTAAGATTCAGGAATCCTTGGCCATCGCCAGCGAAGCGTTGCGAAAGTGACAAGCATTAAAACTGAGAGAAAAGGAACAGGAGCAGGACCAGGAGGTGGTGGAAACTGCGAGGCGGCCGACCGCCATGTCATTAAATGCGAGAATCCATTAAAAGCCGAAAATCAAACCAACTTTATTGAATATCAAATTAACATGTTCATAAAAATGCGCACATTAAATTAAAAGCGCTCCAGGATGGAGGCGAGAACTGGAGAAGGAGCTCGCCGCTCCACGGCGAAGGACAACGATAGTCCAATACCAATTTCAGTGGCTGTGGCGCGAAGAGGAAATAATAAAAATTAACCAGCAGGCTGAAAAAAAAGACATAAAAAAGGGAGACTTTCAAGACAGGCAAACTACGTTTATGGAAGGATTTTATTGAAGGATTTTAGTTCCAACAAAAGGGCGTGTATTTAATAATAAATTGTTTCAATATGAATATTCTACATTATTTCTCTTTAATATGCAGCTTAAATAATACAAATCAATATGAAGAGTCATTTTCATAATTTAATACGAGTATTTGAACATTAAATTTTAGGTTAGGTTAAAATAAAAAATTAATCAGTAATATTTATATATGTACATATTTAGAAATATAAATATATAAAATACAGACAACATCTTAACTGGTTTAAAATCAAAAGATTTATAATTTCATCTAAGTTAATTTATTTTTTTATGAAAAAGTCAACATATAAACCTTTCATGGCTTGGGAACAACTGTTTAGCCAGGGACAAAGATGTCCTTTGGCAGTGGCCTGTGAAAATAGCAAGCACATTTTATTTATTTATTACGCTTAGGTGACAAGGACATTGGAGGAGACTTTCCCCAGCTCCTCTTTCTGATTTTCTATCTTCTTATCTCTCACTCCATCTCCCTTTCTGCCGCTTTGTGTGTGTAATTAAGTGAGGCATAAATAAAATGCCTTTTTAGTATTCATCACAATTTATGCTAAGCTCTCAAAGCATCAAGTTGCCTATGACAAGGCGCCAGAATCTTTTTCGCATTCCGACAGGGCAGGGAGGAAGCGTCGAAAAACGGAATGGATGCACTGACAAAAATTACGAATAATTAGCTTATGCTTAAACTAAGTCAAACATAAATACTGATCCTAGCATAGTCGTTATAAAAATTAAAAAATTTATTTTATGGACAATTTCAAAGGTCGAAACCACCCAAGAAACCTGCAAATACTTATAAAGACGCAAAGATATTCTTCTCTTCTGTTTTCTCTGTGTGGATGGACGGTTGAGTTCTGTATCTTGCCACTCTGTTGCATAACTAAGTGCGCCGAGGCAACAGAAAATGGTGGGAGGCAGTGGGTGTCCTGGTGGGAGGATTACAGCAACCGCTAGTTGGGGGGCCCGCCCTCTCGCACATTCCTCGATTTGCGTCGCCAGCTTCGTAGCTCATCAAATATGCAATTAAATCAGTTTCCGTTTAATTAAACCGGAAGTGCGTTGGCTGCCATCTCGCTCGCCCTCGCACCGACACGCGCGTATCGGCTATGTATTGGAATCCCTGCCTCACACTCTGTGGTTTGATTTTTAAGTGCTGCGCGATGCTGGGATTTTAACATTTTTATGAGGTTTTTCACTGCATTTCATTTCAGTTCGCCACCCGGCCCCCGTCCCGCGCTCATCGGTTTTATTTTTGCATTTTATTGAATCGAAGGGAAGGCGAAACCAGAAAAGAATGGTGAAACCCAAATGCCGGGTTTCATCTCTGTTGAAGGCCTGGGCTTAGCAATTAGATAGCCATTGGCATTGCCATTAAGACGGCTTGCTTGCCATTGCAATTGCACTTTGTAGTAGTTGCCTTGGCTGCGCTTTAAGGCCTCAAAGCTGGCTAATTAAACCGCGCGAATTGTGAGCCTTAAGTTGCAACACACTCGACGGCGAAATCGAGGCAACCCACGCAACATTTCAGAACCTCGACCATACAATACCCTTTACCTAAATGGTATAAATTCTTTTTAAAATTATAACATTGCATGTAAAGGACTACTTTTAACAGCATCAAAAAGACTAACAAATTACACACAGGAGAGAGGCAAATAAAATCAAGTCAAAATTGTGTAACTCAGAACTGTATTCTGACAAAAATAGAATCAAATTATAATATTACTTCTTGTTAAATAAAGTTAAATCGATTTGGCAACAAAATCTAATAACATTAAAAATATTTAGGAACATTTTTAAATAATCACTATAATATTATATTTTCGCTTTTCCTCAACATAAACGGTATAGCCTTTCTTTAAACGAGTACAGGGTATTATAAAGCCAACAACAGGAGTGGCAACAATACAATTTCTGTCATTGCCTCCTTTTCAGATTACTGTTCTCTGTTTCGGCTGCTGCTGCCTCAGCCGTCTTGCTCCTTGTGCTTATTTCTTAATTATTAATTAAGAACGAAAACAAGGCAAAAAGTGAGTTGCATGCGCGCACTTTCGTTGGAATTGCCACAATTTTACTGAGACGCCCGTGAGCATGCAAAAGCATTTCCACACCAACTTTGATGCCAGTCGAACGCAAGAAGCTTGTTAAATACGAGACTCAGTCGGGCTACCATTCAATTTATTGATAATTTAAAAAATTGTATAATGATTTTTAATATTTAAAAACTGTCACAATTGAAATATGTTTTAAAATCACCTTTAATAACCAAAAGCAGTCACAAAGTTATAAATTTCAAATTTCTAAAATAATTCAAGTACAAAATAAAATAATTTTAGCTCAAGCGAAAGGATTGAAAGGGCATTCATAACTTCACATTAATCCCATTTTGGATTTGGCCATTTTCCCCACTTTGGCAGCCTCGTCAAGACATTTGGATACGACAACTGTGTCAGCTCAGCTCAGCTCACCTCACCGCCCACGCCCCAAGCACCGGTACTTGTATACCTTAGGTATTATCCAGCGTTGTCAGCGGCAACCAACGACAACAATGGACATGATGACGATGATGATGACGATGAAAACGAAGACGTCGTTGCCATAAGTTAATTTGCGTCTCATATATGCAGGCCTCCCGCATTTGCATGTATTTGAGTCAGCCCGTGTGCACGAAGTATGTTCATGGTTGCATGTATGTGTGTTTTGCATTAAAACTTGAAAATTTAAATGCCCTAAGTGCCTGCAACTTCAACTGTCTTACGAGTGGCTACACAAGTATGTATGCGTCTCTCTCCTTGTGCCAGTATCTCACACGCAGCAGCGATTTTTGTTGTCTGCGGCGTTCGTAATTAGCATGAAAATAACTTTCTGAGCGGATGCTCGAGGCTGAGCTTTAAAGATTTTTCTCCACACAACACAATCACAAGCACAAACATACATACTCGTGTGTTGCGTATGTAGTACTATAGTACTTGGCACATAATTGAAACAAATGCATATTTAATGAATTGCGCATAACTGCTAATATGTGTCATCTGTCAATATATGGATGTTAGGTTTTGACCAGTAATTGATTTTGTGCATTTATCACACAAATTAATGTTAATTGTGAGCTAATATCAAAAGTTATCACCCCGCCCACACTGCGTATGATTGATATGCCCAAGTGCCTCATTGAATCTCTGACATTTTCCAATCAAAGTTAAGCTAATCTTATTCTTTTCTAGGTTAATTTGACTTTAGACTTGCAAAACAAAATATTCAATAAGTTTTAATTCATTAACTGATTACTCCTGGTCCCCGGTGGCCCAGCTTATGCGGCTGTGGTACTGTATAATAGTATTAAATATTATAAAATAAATTATTAAACATACATTTAAATATATTGATATATATTAGTGTGAACGAAATATATAATTGTCTCTTTCTAAGCCGCAATGTATGTAAGTTTCAATAAATGACTGTAATATTGTTGTGTCATATTACCATGAGGCGGCTATGAGACTGTATTATAATTGTTATTAATTTGAGGTTTTATTATAACCTTAAAAGAGACAAATATATATGTGATATCTTGCTTAAGATTTTATTTTTGTAATGCTTTAAGGTTGACACTAATTTAAAATATAAACAAAAACAATTATGGATACAATTCTGTAAGGTAGTCCCGTCGGAAAACAAGCCCCAGTTCGGCCTATCAAAGTGTAAGTGACATGGGTATAGCTTGAAATTATAATAACAATTGCGTTAATAAATAAGCCCGAGCTGTCAAAATATGTACCTGAGCCGAACGATTTGAACCCGACGAGACTATCTTATATAATTGTATCATGGCTTGGAATTCTCCATACCAAATTTTGTTATGAAAACAGATATCTAATTTTTGAACCTGCTGATTTACAGTTTTTAATGGAAACTGACACTGACTTCATAAAAAATATCATTATTGTTATTTGAAATATTTAATCAGAGTATTCCCTTAACATCTGAATGACTGAATTACTGAAAACATCGACAAGGTATCGTGATAGTTAGTCGATATTTTCAGAAGTTTGTTTGGGAACAGATCTTTTCAGTTAAAAAGAACGGGTAACTATCACTATTCATCACCAATATTTTCAGTAATTTAGTCATTTAATCGTCAAGGGAATACCCAGAATATTTTTATTGGTGTTTAAATTTAACAAGTATGAGTACACATTTTCTAAATAAATTCCCCATGCTTTTGCTAAATTAGAGTTTAGGAAGTATACTAAATTTTTTTGTAGGATCGTCATCAATACGATCATCCCTAAAACCTTTTAAAGACTGACAACTCTACAAAAAAAAATAATCAAAATTATGACAATTGAGGGCTTACCTTTTCATTTCACGTCAAACCCGAAACAGCTGCATAAAGCGTTGGACCGATAAAAAAACAAAAAAAAAAATAAATTACGTGGCTATTCGTGTAAGAACTCTATTGAGACCTTCCGATCCTCCATTACTAAAGTTCCTTCCCTTCCTCTCGGCACAGAATGGATTCAACCTCAGAGGGAGAAGGCGAAACTATGGAGGAAGTTGTCGACCCAACCCAGATGGAGGACTCACCTTCTGCACCACCTAGCCAGAGCCCAGTGTCCACTGAGCCTAGTGATACTCAGAATAAAAGTCCGGTAAAACAAACAAAAAACAAAACACACCTATGCCGCGCTCCGCCGAAGTCCCGATGTGTGGAAGCTTACAAGTGTCCCATTTGCCGTGATTCCATTCGTAAGGGGATACCGGTGGCCACCACATGTGGCCACGTATTTTGTAAGGGTTGCCTTGTAAAAGCTCTACAGCTTGCCCGCAAATGTCCTTTATGTAGAAAGTTGTTACGACTGAATGGCTTCCAGCGCATTTTTCTGTGATTTGGTACCGATCTCGAATTGATCTTTTAATATTTATGCTACTTTGCACAAATAAATAAAAATAAATTAATAAAGCTTCCTATTAAATTTAATTTGTTAGTTGTTAGCAAGGCAATGGCTGACGTTAGTCCTCTCTAATCTTTACAAAGGACTAATGGAAAGCTTACACATTATATACATAGATACTGCTGACTCTCTCTAGCTTAACGTATCGGAACATACTATGCTACATCCAAGCCTGTTCCTTGTCGTTCAGATATTTGAGACGCACGTGCTTTCCATGGACACACAACACGCATCTGCTGGGAGTCCAAAAATAGCGGAAAAACATTCTTCACTCGTTCTTCCGTTTTATTTCTTTTCGTTTTTTCAATTTTAATTACAAAACTTTTCATTTCGCTACGCTGGGCCTTGGAACTGGAAGCTGGGAGCGCAGGAGGGATCCGTGGGGGTCCCTGCTCGGGCGCCACGCTTGATTACAGGGCGTGCTTATGCGCTGATTGCCTGGCTATGAGTTCTTCTCACTCGTTCCTGCCCATTAGCCCGTTCCCAGCTCCTTGCTACTTGCTCCCTGCTCCTGCCTCACTGATTGCTTCATGCAGCTGACTTTACCATCATTATTGGCTATTGGTCGTCCTTTTATCTCCGTCTCTATTTCTCTGGCCCACATCTTTTTGTTCTTTTGTGGTGAATTTCATTTCGGTTTTTTCTTTTCGGTCTGCAAGCCACATAGTTGTCCTTTTTATTATTAATTTTCTTTTGACTGGAAGCTGAAGCCACGAAACTCTTTATCAAACATTTTATTACTTTCTAAATACTTTTGTGTGGCATCGGCGACTATTTGCCCAATGCCGGAAGGGGAAATGCTTGCAAAAGAAATTATAATCAGGTAATTGTGTTAAATTCGAAGACGGGAATACTCTTAAAACTGCATTTAACTAGAATTTTAAATTGATAAGATTTTAATTTATGAGTTAGTCCCTTAGAAATATAAATGTACCCTCAGATTTTTAAATCTAATTTAAATAAATCAGCTATACTTACAACACAAATACCTAATATGTGTATACAGTTAATAAAAATCATATAAAAGCTCAAGATATTTTATCAACTCGATTTGCGTCTAACTCGTTCTCATTGACTTAGAGTATAATGACGACTTTTCCGGCTGATTGCCCGCAAAGGTTTGCAATACCTTTACCTTTTCTGGTTCTTTTTAACCTTTTTCCAGTTGAACTTTTGTCTGAAGGCAAATGCCAAGCATTTTTCAAGGGGATTAAGGCCAAGTTTCATTTAACAAAATTAATTTTACAAAATTAATTGAGGGCACATGACTTGCCTCATCAGCCCTCCTCGGCTCGTCCAACCGAGGATGGCTGGCAGGCTGGCGGGCGTTTAACCATAAAAATCTCTTTAAAATGTTGGCATGCATATGTTTTGTATCTGGAGCCGAGTAAAATATGCTGGAAATGTTGCCACACAGCTGGCAGGCAAAGGAGTTGACAGCCGTATCCTGCTGAGAGCGGGACAGCTACATGTCGTATTGCAAGGGGGCGGGAAAGGACTACGACGAATTACAATTATGATGACACAAATTGGTTATGTTGCTGCATGTGTGCGTGTGTGTCGCTTTTGTGTCCTGCCTTGAAGTTGGTTTTATGTTGCCATTTTTGGTGCTTTTTTTCTGTTTTTGTATTTTCTTACAACCGAAAATGTTGGGATACCTAGACAGGATACATGGCATGTGGTTCGGGGCATGTCATCGTTTCACTGGCATTCGGTTGCCACTCTGTCTATATATATTCATCTCAAACATTTTTCCGGCTCACCCCAGAAGCGAATAAAAACAAAATCGTAAAAAAACATAAAGTATAATGCTGAAAAATGTATGCAAAAAATTGCTTGCTAGCCTTCTGGCCAGGCCAGCACATAGCCTAACATAAAATATGAAATTACATATAATAAAAAATCAAGTCATAAAGTTGTTTTCCACTGCGTAAGCTCCACTCTTTGATGCTGGTCTGGCTTTGCTTGCTGGCGGGGTCAAATTCAGGCGTTTCGCCGGGGTCTAGGAGATGAACGAGGTCGCCGGCCAGAAAGTAACTAGAACAAATTGCATTTGATTAGCTCGATTATGGACTGGATGCCAGAATGATATATGAATACCTAAGTGAGCTTAAGGATAATGCTTAAAAGTTATAAGATCTTTAAGGAAAATTAAGTTGAAATACATTTATTTTAGATTTAAGTGTAGATTAAGTTATTTTAAAACACTATACAAATTTTTTTTTAATTTCCTGAGTAAGAATAGTTTAAAAATAAATAATAACGCTATGATGTATGCCAAAATAAGCGCTCTGGTAAACGACTTGAAGTTGGATTTTAAATATTCCGAAAGTTTGTCATCGGGAAGTTAAAATACAAATTCATATAAACTGTCTGGGAAATAGGGATGAGATAATGAAGGGGAAGCTATATTTATAAATCGATATCTTAACAAAGTGCAAATAATCAATAATACCTTTGTAATATTAAAACAGTGGTCGAATATTTAGTTTATATAAATATATTTATAGTCGGTAAACCGGCAATAAATTAAAGATTCGATAACAGCGATGGTTCAAGGTTAAAGCGATCATTTTAGTATGTCTAAGTTTGATATATAAATAATATATGTTCGATAGACTGGTAATATATACAAATTAAAATTAAAAACGTTTAAATTGGGTTAGGATGGGAACTTTACTTTATAAATATTAATTTTTGTTACCAATATTATTATATTATTATTATTCAGGTTAATATAAATATGACATACACCTTACAGATCATCAATTAAAGGTCTTTAAATGGGAGTTCAGGTAAATGCAAAGCCTCACATCTAAATTGTTTGTCGGGGAATAACTTTTGTGTGAAAGTCAATTGTATACTCAATGGCTAATAACCGCTGGCTATGTGTGCGTGTCCTGTTTTTGCGAGAGGGAGGCAGGGCGGAGTGGAAAACAATTTGGACTAACAGACCGCCCGCATACAAAGGACTATTACAACCCCCTGGCTAGGAAGAGCCCCCACCCCTCATTTGCCCTCTAAACCACCGCGGAAATAACTTTCCCACCTGCTGGCCGCAACAAAAACAATAATAACAACGACAGCGAAGCGAGCATATAAATAACAATGTTGCCACTGAATATGAGGAGTGGCGAGGAGGGGACGGAAAGGACTAGAGTTGGGGCAAAATGAAAATTGTTTACGCTGCCCACAGAGCTCTTTTGCCGGGAGCAGAAGACCCTAACTTATTAAATTATTGTTTCGACCATAATTTCAACGACACTAAAATTAAAAAACCATTACCCAGAGCCAAAAAACATTATTTGCTAAAAATGCGAGAGGAAGCGAACTGGAGCAGGGAACGAGCAACAGCATTTCGTGTGTGGGGGAAAACCCCCAGGCACAGGGCCCACGGCAGGAAAATATATTTCCGCTTAATTTATTAACGATTTTTGTTAGCTATAAACTTTTCATGCGTGTGTGTGGGTGGGTGGGGCGTTCCTTTGCCTCCTCTCCGCTAAGTGATTCCATCAAGGGCGGAGGGGGAAACCGCCCTCGCGTTTCTTATTTTTTTTACGATTTGCACATAATTATAATTGAAATTGCGACGAAGCCGTGAGCCGACGACTTCCATTCGAGTGCCAATAAATAATAGAATCAAGTCATAAACTGATAAATGATGTGCCACCATCGGTAGGGATGAGGATGTGGATGAGTGGGCGAACGTCGTCTCCTCCGTTTTTTTCTCTCTCTTTCGGCTGTAATAAACAAAGTTAATCATTTAGGATAATTGAAATTTTTACGAGACACTCAAAGTTATGTTTGCCTCTTTCTTTTTCTTGGTCCCTCGCCTTTCGCCATTTTGGCAGGTAGCTTAGGCCACGAGGACCCTCATTAGTCTCATCCAGGGAAGGGGACAGGGTTCCGATGGCTGTGTTATGTACTTATCGATGCAAGCTGTTGATTGGAATTATGCTACGCAGACAGACAGCAGAACAAAGACTGGATGAAGACGAGGCCGCAATACATAAATAAGGCCGTACACGTGTCCCATGAAAAGCGCCCCAAAAGTATGCAACAAGGTGCGAGTCAGCAGAAAAGGACAAAGACTCCAGGGAGCTGTCTGAGCAGGTGTGTCGCGTAATGGAGTACCAATATTTATTAAAGTGCCTATGACTTTAACTAGAAGAGATTAAAGTCAGCTCTTCTAGAAACAATGATGATCCATCTGCAGCTTTAAGCCCTTTTAATTGATTTAAAGTCACTAGTTTTAAGATGCCTTTATAAATAATATCTGAACAAGTTATAGACAACAAGTTCTAAGTTTATAAATCCTTTCAAACACAACGAATACCCCCTATTCAAATAAAATATCCACTAACCAAAAAATGTCCCATCCCGGTAAAAGTTCGTAGTTCGTTAACCTATTGCCTCTCACTACTGTAGGGCATCTGTCAGCGACCAGCCAACTTTTCCAACCACATTTGCCGGCTTCCAGCCAAACATACCTTCCATTCCATCAACGCCAACCCAACAAAAACAAAATATAAAAAATACTTGCTGGCAAAACACATTAAAATTAAATATTAAATTTAAGTGCATCATAAACGCAAAACAATGAACCCATCAGACAGCCAAGTGAGACAGCCATCGAGTATGCGAGGGAAGTTACCTGTGCGCAAAGTGTCGACGCCTCAATTTTCATCACACCAAAAACAGAGGGAGAGTCGCAGTCGGGGAAATCGGAACTCAGACCCAAAAAGAGTGAGAGACCCCACAGTAAGCCAACTGACAATATGTTAAACCAAACGTGGTGGCATGGGGTGACGAGGTGGGCTGACTTGGATTAAGCTGCACAAAAAAAATTTAAATGGGAAAAGGAAAACTTGACTGCACTGTGAGATGCAGGACCTATTTTATTTCTTGAAGGACCTTTGCGAACTTTAAAAATGCACTAATCTTTATTTCCTTAAAAGTCCTTAGATCTAAAATTGAACTGATTTTTATTTCCTAAAAAGTCCCGCAAGAGACAACTTGATCTCGCTTTTAAACTTCCATACTCTATTTCTCCCTCTCTTCCATTGTTTAACTGTAATTTACATAAGTAGCGAACGAGAGAGTTTCTTTTTAACTAAACTCTCAAAGAGAGTTTCACATTTTTTCTGTCTGAGGACAATTAAACGAAATCACGAGAAAAAAAACTACGAGATAGATTGCTCTTTTTAGTACCTTTTCGTGTGGTTGCGGGTTGAGGAAAATTTTTGAACTCTTCCAAAAATTAACATTTATTATCAAAATCTCTTTTAAATTAAAGTTTATGTTCGAAATATTTACAACTAAATGTGTACTTACAAAGAAAGAATTTATACTACAAAAATATAAAATGTATTTGATATATAATACAAGTACTTGGCATTTTCTGACAGTGTGCTCTCACGGCTACTGCCACTGCTGCTGCACTTGTCGATATCGACGTCAAAGTCTCGTAATGCCGGCACTCGCACTTGTCAGCCTAAAAGATGACAGTGATGGCAATGTGTTATTCTCGCCACGGTGTGGTCGTTGCCAAGTGGCAAAGGACGCGAGGTCCTGGCGGGTTAACACACATATTACGGCCCTTGCGTATTGATGTCGATCAAACCAATACGAGGATATGTCCTCTCCCTCTGCGTGTGTGTGTGTGTGTATGTATGCTTTCGAGCGTCTGTATCCAACGCAATTGAGGTCATGTCCATGCGGCATATTCATTGTCGACAGCGGCGATGGCGACGTATATGCCGAGGCATTAACTCGGCATTTGTTTCAAGCTGCTCTGAGGCAAGTCCAAGGAGGGCGCCATGGGTTAAGGGACTTTGGGGGGTTAAGGGGTGGACAGATAGCGTCGAGTTCGGCCGAGAGTTGCGACATATTGAAAATCATTGCACACAGACACATCCATGCGGGAAACAGCCGAAAAAAAATGGGGAAAAAACTAAATAAAGTCTGCAGACTATGGAATACCTGGTCTTCGAAGCTTTTCATAATTTCAGAAACGAATGACGAAAATTATGGGAAATACTAAGACACTTTAATACTACTGTTGTTGGCGATGTTACTGGCAATGTTGCACTGACAGAAATCTATTCAATTACTTTATTATTACAAAATCTAGTAAAACTATGTCTAAAAGAATGTAAAAAAAATTCAGTTTAAAATTCAAATTTCTCTTGTTTTCTTTATAGGGTACTTGAGCCCACGTTACAGGGCTCAAAAAGGATCCCTACACAAATTCAATATACCCTTTGTGCTCTAGATATACCAGGTATGAAAATAAAAGCATCAGGAACAATGTATTGAAAGACAAACGGCATTGACATCAATTTTTATTTGCCTGCACGGGTATGTGAGTGTGCTGCTGGCACGAGAAGAAACAATTTTTATTACATTGAAAATTTGCATAAAATATTTAAGCCAAATGGTCGGTCGATTGGACGGGTAAAAAATGTAGAAAGAAAAAAGACTTCCTCGATGGCAGGACCTCCCTCACTCTCTTAGGCCAGCCAAGGCTGATGGGATTTGTTGTTAAAAATTTGGCCTTAAGGGCGAAAATTCGACCCGACATTTGTGGTTTCGAAATGTGAAAATAAACCGTAGTAAAAATATTTCCCTAAAGTCGCCGTATCAGGAAGCTGATTGTGGAAATAAAACAGGAGAGGTAGAAAATATTAAAATCTAATTCGCTACCAAGAAAAAAATTAAACCCTACTAATCAATTATTTAATTCGGACTGTTTTTTAGAACACGTATTAAGTTTAGAGCTTTAAAAACTTAAAGATACTAAAATTTGAAAGTGCGACTGAGATGGAATCAAGAAGAGAATGGATTTCGGCAGGAAACTTCAAGGATTCGCTGCACGTTCGCATCTTTAACGCCATATGTTGACTTTTGCTACAATTTTCATGCTGGCCCACACTAGAAGTGGGACACCACGAACCTTGGGGGAGAGGTACAGTGTAGTGGTGGGATCTGGGACATATCCTTTATCTTATATACGCTATTTTATGCCTGCACCATACCACGACATCTCCCCGTCCATCGATGTAGCTGTTGTTGTTGTTTCTCGCCTCTTTCGCCAATAGATTGTGCCACCACACTTTGGCATTTTATAACATAAACTTTCATTTGTTTTCTTCCATTTTTCGTTGTCTTTTTTATGCTACCCCAATACGAGTTGATTCCAAGGGTATATTTCTTTCGCCAAATTGTAACTAATAGCGATGAAAAGAGTATTACTCTGTGATCTTTTCAATTGAATTAAAATCCAAAAATCGGAGAACTTCCTTTCGTATTCAACGTACTCTAAAATAACTTAAAATATTCCAGAATATTAAAAAAAAATTAAATCAAACATATTACCGGGTATTAGATGGTCGAGGTACTTTACCAATAAGATCTTATTTGTTTTTTTACTTCTTGTACTTTTTTGCAAACATTTTTGTTGGCCCCACCATCGTTGTTGTTAGTGCTTGTAATGCGCTCATGTAGTTGCCCCTCATTCTCTATTTCCTTCCTCCTTTTTCAGCTGGGGCGCATATGTTAAGCCACGAATACATAGAAGAGAGTCTGATGTCTTGACATCTGTCTACCAGGCCGGGTCCACAACCATTCCCACCCGCCACACAAGCCCACTCGGCGAAGCCACCCAGTTTTTCGGCTTTGACAATCGTCCAAAAATGGAGATTTGCATGCACATCAGCATTGGGCATACATTTATCTCGCCCGCCAGTTGTTGGCCTCTTAATGCTTTGGATGCCAAATGGAAATGGGAGACGCAACGATAAAAAAAAGTACGAGAAAATCATACTTAAAGGCTGTGAAATGAGAAAACTTAATTTTTGGATAAAGAGATTGATGTGTTCATTTAAATTTGAATAATTCTAAGAATTATTATACCAAGCACCCTTTTGCATTAAAAGCTTGTTTTTTTGCATTTTAGACTATATTAGACGAGCACCTGAGTCCTTTAATAATTTTTTCCGGGCAACGACTTGAGGTTTGGGGGTCATCTTTCGACTTTTCTGTAGTAGATGAGTAGAACTGCCACTTTTTGTCAGGTTTACAACATTATTTTCAATTTGTCGCAAAAAATTTGCAATTTTTGGGCTTTTACAAATATATTTTTATAAATTCTTTCCAAAAACATCCTCGTTCTTCAAAAACACGTTTAAAACTGATCTACAACCACCAAAATTAGAACTGAACAATAATATAGGTAGATCTGTTACAAAAAACATAAAATTTAGTTTA